>PVJC01010535.1:0-43412 GCA_004026665.1 Murina feae
TGCAGTCAGCAGGCTGAGGAATTATGCACTGAGCCAAACTGGCTAGGGCAGGATATGACATTTCTTAGCCCTCCAGCAGTGTACCTTCATTTTTTTTCTCTAAGAGTATGGTGGAAAAACCCTAGATCGCCTTTTGGGATTCTTATTACCCAAGTTACTAAGTATATTACCAGTGGCATATAGGGAGCTCAGCCAATGAGTGGTAAGAAAAGATGTTTCCTCTACAGTTCACTCCAATCACTGACTCCACCTCTGCCCCTCCAATCCTAGCTCTACCCCTGCCCAGGCCTGTAACCTCTAGCCAAGGATGCAGGCCTGGACAGGGGACCCCCAAGCCCCTCCAATCGCCAGCTTCACAGAGCCTAGGCCTCTGCAATCACCAGCTCTGATCCTGCCCCCTGCAACTGCCAGCTCTGCCCTTGCCCCACTGGCAGCCTCTGGCCAAGGCTGCAGGCCTGGGCAGGAGACCTCCAGGCCCCTCAGAGTGCAGGCTCTGCCCCTGCCCCACTACAGTCTCTGGCCAAGGCTACAGGTCTAGGCAGAAGACCCCCAGGCCCCTGCATTGCCGGCTCCGCCTGTGCCCAGACCCCTGTGATTGCAGGCTCTGCCCCAGCCCTGCCCCACTGCAGCCTCTGTCCAAGGCTACATGCCTGGGAAGGGGACCCCACGTCCCTGCTTTGCCAGATCCACTGGTGCCCAGGCCCCTGTGATCTCCAGCCTTGCCCCTGCCCAGGCCTGAGGCCTCTGGCCCAGGCCTTATGCCTGGGTAGGGCACCCTCATACCCCTCAGATCACCAGTTCTTCCCCTGCCCCCTCCAATCACCGGCTCCACCCCTGCCTAAGCTTGAGGCCTCTGGTGAAGGCCTCTGGCCTGGGCAGGGGACCCCCAGCCCCCTCTGATCATCTATTCTGCCTCTTGTGCCCTTGTCTCCCCCACCACCTGCCTAGCTAATAGGCCTGACCACTTCAGTGACCAGTGACGGGGTTGAGCTGGACTGGGCACCACCATCTTGTGGCTATGGGGGTGACCATCTAGTGGCTATAGGGGCAGCCATCTTTGTGACAGAATGACACCTAATTTGCATATTACTCTTTTATTAGATAGGATGTGGCTATGGGCACTGCCATCTTGTGGCTATGGGGGTGGTCATCTTTGTGACTGAGTGACACTTAACTTGCATATTACTCTTTTATTAGATAGGGTGTAATAACATCATGGTTTCCACTAGAAATTCAATTTGCTTTAATTCTCAGGCCAATATCTGATTCTCAATGCCTGACCCCATTTTTTGACTCTAGGGTATGAGCATGTGATTCAGATCTGGACAGCGATCTGTCTACATCACTGTATTCTTAGGGATTGTCTCAGATGCAGGATTGTAACAGGATATGGATGAATCACACTATTGCCCAGACTTGGGCTAGACCTATTGAGAAGATGACTGCCTTCCTCCTGAGGCTGCTCAGCTGTAGGAGGATAAGCCTGTAGCCTCTGGCAGCCATCTTAGCAACCTATGGAAAGAACTTGACTAAGAATTGAGCCAAAATGAAGAAGAAAAAAAAAAGCCTAACCGATCATTAGAAAAACATATATTTTTATCACATTGTTTGAAACTAGGATCTAGACATATCTAAAGCCAGAGACCATCCTTGAAGTATTATTTACAATTCTAAATTATGCAAGCAAAAGTAAACTGAAGAATATTACATGGTGAATTTAATCATACTGTGATTGGTTTAACTAGCAAAATGCTAAAATTGGCTTCCAAACCTTAAATATGATTTCAAAAATTATTAAAATTTATCATTATAAAATGCTTTCTCACTCAAACCTAGCTTCTATACTTCTGATTATTAGAAACTATATTTGCTCCTGTATACAATTCTGATGAGGCTCTTAGTTCATTATTTTTGAAGATTCAATTATCTCATTTGATAAACTACTATGTGTCAAGAATACTTTAACTCCAGTTACATATAATTGGGAAATTACTATAACTGATAAAAATATTACACATATTGCCAAAATAAATTTAAAAACTTTCAAAGGAAAATTTCAGTGAGATTCTTATATGCACACTTCAAACTCCTCCATTTACCAAAAATATACAAAATGAAAACAATAAAGTAGCTATGATGATTCACAAAGAATGCTTTAAAATAAAAAAATAAAAAAACCTCCCACCTTAAATAGAAATAGATCATAAAGAGAAATGAGCTACAGAAAATAATACAATTATCCATTAAACTCTTTAAGAGTTAATTACATGAACATATTATTCAAATTAAAATAATAATAAGATCATTTTCTCCATTTGGCAGTTAAACTTTATTGTTTTGTTTCTGTCTATTTGTTGATGGGAGCATAAATTGGTAGAATATATTTTAAATAGATTTTATAATTTATCAAAAGCCCAAAATACAGGGTGGGGGAAAAGAAGGATTACAATTGTTTGTATGAAATATAACACAATCCTATCTAATAAAAGCCTAATATGCAAATCGAGTGGCAGAATGACCAGTCACTATGATGTGTACTGACTACCAGGGGGCACTCAATGCATGAGCTATCCCCTGCCCACTGGCCCCAAGTCAGCCAAGGTGACCTTGATCACTGGCAAGGCCTGAGGACCCTACCTGTGCACAAATTTCATGCACCAGGCCTCCAGCCATTAATAAATAATAATACAAGAATAAACTGTGTTTCACATACAACTGTCAGCATTTGACATTATTATTTGTCTTTTATTATTTGCATTCCAGCAGGCATGTAGTAATTTTGGTAATTTTAATTCACATATATTTTTATGATTAGAGAAATAGGCTTAAATATGATTTTAATTTTCTTCTTTATTCTGTTTTGTATTTTTAAATATCTCTATAAGAATTTCAATCATTACAAATAAAAATGTCTGAACAATGTATACTTGTTAACATATAATTTTTCTAAAATAAATTGTTGCTTGTACCTTTTATCTCAGAAATTAAATTATAACTTCTAAAACAAGAATACCATTCTTAAATTCCATATAGTTAAGAACAAAATATCTGTACTTTGAAAATTTTAGTTAATAAAAATATTTTGCTTAAATTTCTTAATCATTATATGAAGGCTTAAGCTTGATACCATTTGTTTCTTTTTAAAAAATATTTTTATTGATTTCAGAGAGGAAGGGAGGGGAAAAGAGAGAGATAGATACATCAATAATGAGAGAAAATCATCAGCTGCCTCCTGAACACCCCACACCGGGTATCCAGCCTGTAACCTGGGCATATGCCCTGACTGGGAATTAAACCATGATCTCTACATTCATAGGTCTCTATGCTCAACCACTGAGCCATGGTGGAGGGAGAAAAGGAGGGAGGGAGGGGGGAGGGAGGGAGGAAGGAAAAAGAGTGAAAGGAAGAAATAGGGGGGAAAAAAGAAGACTAAAGCTTTCTCTTTAATTCAGTTGGAACTATGGCTCTCGTTACAATGTTAAATATATATTCCAATGCATACCTTTTGCATTTTTTGCATGTTTACTATGAACACCTATAACCATTTGAATGAGGGGAAAAGTTTTTTTAAGTAAATATTACAAAGGATTGCAAAAGTTTTGCAACTTATTCATATGCTCACCAATGATATCAAACACTTAAGACTTACTCATATCATATAATCAAACTATTTTAGACTAAATATTTGCCTGGCAAGCTCCTTCCTCATGCTTAGGGAATGGTCAGCCACACCTGTCCTGCACGATCTGGGTTTCCAGCACCTTTCACTAACAGAGACCTGTCTGTGCCTGGGCCAGTCACTCCAGGAACTGTGAGAGGGAGCTCTTCCACCTCCGTAAGACATGGACATATTTGAGCAGAAAGTGTCCTTGTTTGGCCTTTTCCTCCTAGTGCAGAATACTGGCTGGTGAGAGGGAAACACTGGGTTTCCACTGATTGGGAGGTCAGGAGAAGGAAAAATAAGGGAGGCCTTCATTTCTTCATTGATACTTAACTGAAAGCTTGTATGCAAAAAGTGGAAAATCATTTAGTGAAGAAACACTGTTTCTGAGTAATACAGTGAAAGAAGCTCTGCTCCGGGCCAAGAACACACCAGAACGAACGTTCACAAAGCCCCAATTAGTAGGTCTGTCTCCTCTTAAGAATCGCCTTTATCTTTCTTATCCCTAAAAGAAAGCCCTTCAGTGGAGCTGCTTCCTCTTGTCCTTTAGAATGGCGCTGCACTGTGGAGACATTAGAAGAGATTTGTTTGCTTTTTGGGATGGGGCACGTGCAGGAGGGAGGTAGTTGCTTAAAGAAGAGAAGCATCGCCATGGAGAAGGATGTCTGATACTTACATTAGGAAGCAAATGAGAAGATTACAAAGCATTTCTCATAAAAATCACAAGAATCTTTTAGATCTGATTTAAGAAGATAAACATGTTGCCACAGGATTCAGAATGGCATTATTAAACGTGGCAAACTGAGGATTA
Source organism: Murina feae (assembly GCA_004026665.1). Taxonomy (NCBI): domain Eukaryota; kingdom Metazoa; phylum Chordata; class Mammalia; order Chiroptera; family Vespertilionidae; genus Murina; species Murina feae. The sequence continues at coordinate 4,473 of PVJC01010535.1, forward strand.
ACTTTCCTTGATACAAATTTGTGTGTATTTAAGCAGCTAAGCTTCTAAATAATGCTTCGATTTTAAATACTGGGCAGAATTTGGTAACTTGGGGAAGGCTTTAACTCCTCCTGAATGTGAAATAAACGGCAAGAGCCATTATGTCTAAGGAAAGGGTAATCAAGAAAAGTATCATCAAAGTGTATTTGAGACTAATTGCTACATGCACGAGCTCATCTGGTGCCTTACACAGAAACCGGGTTTTCTTTCCCCGTGTATGCCAATCGCCTCAACGGGCAGGCAGACTGAATTGTATTTTTGCAAGACTCTTCAATAGACAGCCAAATAAATAGCTGTCCCCCGCTGCATGGTTTGCTGTTTGCTTAAGCAAAAATCCAATTTCTGGAGAGGACTCCGCAAGGGCTAAATTCCCTGCCATTTACAAGTGTCCCATCAGAGTAGCTTTCTATATGGAAATAACATTCCAAGACAAGGAGAGAAACATTAGGTCTGAGGTCCGCTGTTCCTGATGTGTTTTATTATTTCTTTTTCATTTGAAGAGTAGAGCTGTTTTCCCAGGAGAAAGAAGGAGAGAGAGTCGTGTTTGAATATAAATATCTCAAGAAGCTGGCGCTCTTTTAAAAGTGAAATCTCTCTCTCTGTTTTTTCTTTTTTTTTTTTTTTTTTTTGGTATGCATCAAGGACAAGGGGAGAACTGACAGCTTCACATTCGGGCTGTCTCTCATTAAAAGTTTTTTTAAATTACGAATTCAAAGGATGGAACTCCAAGTAGAGCAGCATTTATTAGTGACGGTGAGGCTTGGGTTTGATTACTGTTTTGCTTTAGTACACCTGGAGATACTTTTATTTGAAAACAGTCACGATTAGAATGAGACAACCTGTGTGCCAGGCTTAGAAGGCACCATATTAGGGCCATGCTAGCTTTGCAATAGTTTTGTTTTTCTAGGCAATGAGACAAATGGATTTTAATAAAGATTCCTAAAATTTCAGGCATGTTTTAGCTAATAAAACTAGTCTTGATATTAATAAAATGCTCCTTTTTTTTTAAATCAATGAGTGGGGTATAACATTTCTGTAATAGATTCAAATGCCTACTTTAACATATGCTTGCTTTATTAAACAATTAGTTTATATTCTTATAAATGAGTGGCCACACAGCTTTACATTAGCAGCTTTGATTTAAAATTCTAATTTAAAGAACTAAACACAGATTTAGTAATGTAATATAGTGATTTGTAATAATCTAATCTAATAAAAGGGTAATATGCAAATTAACCATCACTCTGAGATGAGACCCCCTAAGTCACACCCACCATCCACCCACGCCCACCAGCCAATCAGAGCAGCTGTATGCAAATTAACCCAGCCAAGATGGCAGCCAGCAGCCACAGAACTAGAACAAATAGGAGGCTTCCGCTGCACCAGCAATGGAGTTGAAACTGCCTGCCTAGGCCAGCTGAGCCTCTGCTCAAGGCAACAACATTTCAATTATAGAAGCCACGGAGTCATGGAGCTGAAGCAAACAGGAGACTGCATTGCCTGCCTAGGCCTTGGCTCAAGGCAACAACGTTTCAATTACAGAAGATAAATATAAATCCCCAAAACATACTTCCAGCCAGCCTCGCTGGGACATTGGGTCACTGGGAGCTGTGGACAGCCTGAAAACAGCCATCAGCTCCTCACCCAGGCTGGCCAGGCACCCCAGTAGAGACCCAAACCCTGAAGGGGCTGTGGGGAACCTGAAAATGGCCCTCAGCCCCTCACCCAGACTGGCCACACTCCCTTGGGGTGAGGGTTCCCACTGGTGGGCTTGGACAGCCTGCAAACAGCCATCAGCCCCTCACCCAGGCTGGCCAGGCACACCAGCAGGTGGACATCACCTGAGTGGTCCCAGACTGTGAGAGGACACAAGCTGGGCTGAGGGACCCCCCCCCCCGAGTGCACATTTTTGTACACCGGACCCCTTGTAAAAGCATAATATGCTAATTAGACCGAACAGCCAAAAGACCTTCCTGACGTCCTTCCATACACCTTCTGGGCAAAGCCAGGACTGCAAGCGTTGAGGCAGCCACTGTTCTGCGAGGGCCGAGCCCCTTGCATGAATTTTGTGCATCAGAACTCTAGTTTAAAAATAATGTTCCTGAAAGAACACACACACACACACACACACGCGCGCACAAACCAATGTTAATGCATTACAGTGTTAGCTCATTTGAATTATATAAATTATATAATTGTCTTGATTGTTCTGCAATCTGTAGAAACTAAGAGATAAACTGGTATTTTCAAGAAAGCTTCACTGAAAGAAAAGCTAAGGCATCACCGTAAAGACAAGTTGATTCTATTTCTCAAATCTCCTTTTCAGACAGCTGAAGGAGTGGGTGTTTGTTTATTCATGGTCGTCAGGGCTCTACTTTAATATTACTAAGTGCATTAAAAAAATAAGAAAAAAATCAACCAGACCCCAAAAACTACACAAGCTTTCGGAAATAAATATAAAAAAATCTAAAAGTTTTTCTCTTCCTAAATCCCCTCTCAGACTACACATTAAGAAGTAATGGGGGCAAGGTAGAGGGAAGCAAACGGGGTGAAGATGGGAGACAACTGTAATAGAGTCAACAGTAAAAAAAAAAAAAAAAAGAAGTAAAAGAATTGTAAAACATAACTTTAAGAGCCTTCACTTAGTGCAAAGAGAGTATTCTTCTTTTCTTCTTTGTGTCTCATGGACAAAATGAGAAATACACATAATCCAAGACAACTAAAAGAAGTTGTCTACTAGAGAGGTCTAGTGCTTTGACTTTGCCCAAAACCCTACACAAATATAACTAAGTGAAAAAAATATGGAACAGAGAAGAAAACAGCAGGCTAAGGTCAAGCTCCATGATATTGGTCATGTGCCCCATCCTGCCACCTTTTAGTTTTCTTATTTGTAAGAGCAAAGGCTTTCAAATAGTTTTTTTTTTTAAGTTTATTTGACCTTCCTACTTGGTAATTCTATATGATTTATTGGGCTCTATATAAATTGCTTTTCTCACGTATTCAGCTGTCCTGAATTTTATCATATTTTCTGACTTACTCATAACATATAAGCAAACCTGGCTTTGTCCTTAGTATCTATTTCTCTTTCATCAAGAAGTTGGTGTTAAGGAGACGGGAATTTGGCTAAGACAGATATGCTTTCACATCTTTTAAGTAGTTGCTTATAGTTAGAAATAGAACTCCATTTAGGGGATTGGCACTGTCTAAATGGTCTAATTTAGTTTTTTGCAATAGCCAAACATTTACTTATATTTCCTTAATTTCTGATGTGTAGTTATAGTTGAAATGCTTTACAAATCAGACAGGGAACTTCTTCAAATTTAAATTATCAGTCAAGCTGAGGAATTGTGTCAGCCAGAGGCCAAGACAATATTTTCAGGTACTAAATGTGTTCATTTAAAAAGGGGATGAAGACACTTCATTCAAATTAGATAAAAATGCTATTCAGAATTATTTGCAGGTGTCAGGAAAAGAAAAAATAATTAAGTACCCTACACAGTCATATTCTTTCCTGCCACTAGGACTTAGAATTTCATTTTTGAGAAGTATCTGTCCTCTTTGCACTACTAAGCTAGAAGCCTATTGCTTTTTTTAAAAAAAAGTTATTCTAAGATGAAGCCATCAAGGTATTTTAGGTTCTGGTCACTTAATGTCAAAAGGGGGGGGGGGGGAAACCACACTTACTGTTTTCTTTCTTGATTCAAAATTTCAATTGAGTAATTGGGGAAGTTGATAGAATCTACAATATGAGTTCTGAATCTATCACCCAAAGACTGCTATCATACCTTAGTTCTCAGTGAGGGCTGGATTTACTTTTGACCCACAATACTCTTAGAATGAGGACCTCACAGGGCAGGGCTGGGAGGTTTGCCTAGGAGTTGCCTCCACTAGGCCAGTAGCTAAAATGGAGAAGGCAGCAACCTGTGGACATTTTCATTTGGCAACATTCTGCCTGTTGCTGAGATCCTGAAAGCATTTTGATTGTCTCAGGGGATGAAAAGGGAGCTGAACAAATCCAGGATGGAATTTTAATCTTCTCCTTCCAGTAAGGAAAAACAGAAAGTTTTGTTCAACTGAGGCATGGCTGTGATCCATGCCATCTCCCCTGGATTCAACTTAACCAAAACATTTAGAGCATCCATAAAAGTGAAATAAAACGTGTTTCTTGTCTACTCTATGTAATATTTAGCATATCGTCTCCATCCATTTTTTATTCTATCAATTGTATTTTGTTTCCAGTGACCTTAGGACTGTATTTTCTCAAGTGTTTTAGAAATATTTAATATTGCTTTATATCATTTCTCTGTTATAATTAAAAGTACCTATGGAATTTATGCTAACAGGTTTCAGAACCCTTAAAATCTATAAAATCAAATTATAATGCTTTCATAAAAGTTATAATATGAAAACCCTTTCTTGACTATTGACAGGGATTAGACGTACATATGTGGGTATGTTTCATAAATACAACTTTTTAAATTCAAGTGTCTCTTAGAATTGAACTCTGCAGATAACTGAAGACTGTCAGTGTGAGTGTAGGCAGCAGTTCTGTGTGCCTGCTGTCTGTCTCCTTTATCTGCATTATTACCAGCACCCTGTTCACCTTCATTGTTACCCATGGCCCCTGCCCTCAAGGCTCCTGCTTTGATTTTGACCCAACAAGTCCTACTGAACACTCTTTCCTTAGCCAGCCTTGGCCACAGTCAGAGGATTGAAGGTGAATACCTCACTCAAACTGGATCATTCATATTCTCTCTAACTGGCATTTAGAATTAGAGCTAAGGGATTCTATGCAAATGGTGAGATTCTGTTTCCCAAAAACTAGGGCACCAAAGGGCAGAGAAAGCCAGTGTGTGGAGACAGAAATGAGCACGTGTGCATGGAAAAGGAGAGATGGAGGAGCATGGAGCACCACAGAGATGAAGATACCTTTCTGACATTCCAGTGCTTTGTTCATTCCTTTATGGAGGGAAAAACAAACAAACCTGTATCCCCTCACCGTTGTTTGAAATGGCCTGTATTCTTCTGATAAATTCTACTACTCATTTTATTTATTTATTTTTTTAAATGATTTTTTACAGAGAGGAAGGGAGAAGCATAGAGAGTTAGAAACATCGATGAGCGAGAAACATCGATCAGTCGCCTCCTGCACACCCCCTACTGGGGAGGTGCCCGCAACCAAGGTACATGCCCTTGACGGGAATGGAACTTGTGACCCTTCAGTCTGCAGGCTGATGCTCTGTCCACTGAGCCAAACCGGCTAGGGCTACTCATTTTATTTTTCTTTCAGCACTGGCTAGTCTGATTAAGTACCCATTACTTGTAATCAAAAGAATCTCATCTACTACAGCAGACAAGAGAAAAAAAAAATATCATCTAACTACCCTCAAGAAAGGAGATACCAGGAAAAGTAATTACCCCAAGTAAGTTTCAAAAGAGGAAAGGAAACTGGAAAAATATATAGCACATTTTATTATTCTGTTGTACTATCAATTACTTTTTAATTAAACAGCATCTGTATTAGATAGCCTGAGCCAAATCCAAGTTTATCAATACAACTTCTGAACTTTGTCTTAAAAGGAAATGGTTCAGATTCCTACTTTAATACTCATACTTAGAAAACTTTGAAATAACTCAAAATAGATGTGTTAAAAGAGTGTTCTGATATAGTGCATGTCATCATGGAGTTCTGGATTTTATGCTTAAGGCAGGAATAATAAATATAGAATTGCATTAATCTTGTTCAAAGAACTTTCTGCAGCATCTCCTTCTGACAATTATATTTTAAACCAAAGTCAAATTTAAATCAATTTTTTTAAAATTAAAAAGTGTAGAAGACTTAATTCCAGGCAGATCTCACAGATATAATAATGGTAGTTTTTTTAGGGGAAATTTATCTTTAAGAACTAAGACAGAAACAAATTTAATTAATTATGTTTCAAACCTTTTAGACAGCGAAAGTTTTAGAAGCATATCATCTCCCCTTATTAATAAAAATATATTCTCATTAACCTAACAATGTGGCCAACTTTTTGTTAGTAGTGCCATGTCAATTTTAATCATTATGTTAGCAATATGATTTATAGGAACATATGCGTATCACTATTCACATATAAATTCATCACTCTTAAAGTTTTTTATAAAGTGCTAACTTTAAATTAGTACTGTCAAGAGTTTTAATAAATGTGCAGAATTTGCTTGGTAACTTATTTTAAGAATAAATTTTACCTCCATGTAAATTATTCTTGTTTCTCTCCCTTGCCTGCCTGTCAATGCTGTGAATATTTTACTAATATATTCAAAAATTGATATTTCAAGTGCCATTAAAGAATACGATCAACAATTTGCCATAGCAAATATAGAAATTCACACTTGAAGTAGCAGAAATTCTCAGTTCTCTCCACCTCCCATTTCTCCTCCTATTTCTCCTCCATTCCTTCAGATTGACAAGTGTGGTGATTCAGTTTCCATATTAAGCTTTGCCACTTCTACCAAAAATTACTGGAGTTGAATGTACAAATTTTATGGTTTATTGTGTGATTAGCTAAAACCTCTTGTGCACACTTATGGAATAAAACTTTAAACATGACTGTTAGGAAACTGCCTGTCGTTTTATAGTTTTATTGAAACTGTAGATAGAGAAAAATGGGTCACAAAGTATAGTGTGTAACATAAAATTAAAAATAGCTGATGCTTATAAAGAGCTTACTATATTTCAGGAACTATGCTTTATATATTTCAGCTTTTAGACCTTATCACCTCACAATAAAGGGGCAAAAATGATGCATAGTGATAGCAAGACATATACTGAGTAAAGTATCATTTAATTTGTACAAAAATCTGTATTCATAATAATAGAGGAAGTTCAGGGAGATTAAGTAACTTGTTTAAAGAAACACATATTTGGCCTCTCCTCTAAATCACAGTGTTGCCTGGTTTTGGTGGGAATGCCTTTGGTTTGTAGATAGTAAATGAAAATCAAACACATACAGGCTTTAGCAATGTAGTGGTCACTGTGACCATCACCCTGCACCAGAGGACTTAGTCTCTCCATTGCTAGTTGCTAAGAATGTTTTGGGAATTGCCTTGGGTGATAGAGTTGTTGTGTCCCCCTTCTAGGGCATCCACATTCACTTACTTCAGGGCTATAAATACCCTACATCCTGCTGTCCTAAGGACTGCTCTGGAGGAATATCCCTTAGCAATATTCAGAGCAATTAGCATTGCCGCCTAATTTCGTCCTCTGCCTAATCCTGTCCCCTCCTTCCAGGAGCACTCCCTAATCTAATACATTTCTTGCAGGTTTATCTGCATCTAAAAGTTCACTTCCCAGAAAACCCACCATGCAACACATGGGAATTTATTGGCCCATAACACTAGAAGTCTAGAGGTAAGCTTCTCTTCAAAGTTCATTTGATTAAGAGGCTAGAATTCATTTATTCTTGCTTACTGTTTTGCCTTTCAGTGTTAGCTTCATTCCATGGTTGGTTTCCTTCAATGGTGGAAAAATCATGATAGCATGTCCACATCTGCATATTGCCACATCCAGAAGATTCCAAATGAAGGTCACTCTGATTGGACTATATAACTCACAAGACGGTGAATTGGAAACTTGGTTGGTATAAACAAATGAGTTTCAATGCCAGGAGCTTGAGGTGAAGTCGTGGTCCACTGGATTGCTCTCAGGACAAAGGGCATCACCAAAGGAGTGTGTGACTCCTGTTAGAAAGGGAGGCTGAGGCGATGTTGAATGTTGAGTAGTTGATACACAACACCTATGATACTCCATGCGGGAGAGAAGGGAAACTGAGGAGTCATCTGTTTTTGCATTTAGTTTCTGTCACTTTTTTTTTTTTCAAATGAGACATATTCCCATCAGTTTTCTACTAGATAACTCACATTATCCATAGCTTAAAATTCATTTCCTCCAAGGGCCTTCTCTGTCCTGTTAAAGACGAACTTATTCCCACAGAGTAATGTGTTGACTCTATTACATTCTCTGTAATCATTTGTTTAATAGTTTTCTCTTGTCATCGACAACTAATCCTTCAGGGAAGATCTTACATCTTATTCATGAATGTATCGCCCCACTGGCGACACAGAGACTGGCAAGCAAGAGGCACACCATTGTTTTGGAATAAAGGAGTAATTAATGAGAAAGCTGGCTTTTCCTGGACACATGCCCAAGGGGTTTTCAAAAGTGATGAAGGATCCGTAATTCTAACTTCTCCACTGATTAGCATGTTAATGAACGAAAAAAAATAATATTCCAAGAGGAAGAAAGCAAAGACCACTCTGCCTCACCAGAGTGTAACTTATTGGAGAACAAAATATATTGTGTTTAGCACAGCTAAATGTTGACTGTTGGGTGTGCATTAAATGTGCATTCACAAACCAGAAAAGGGAGCCAGGCTCATTAATACTGATGTCTGAAATGTAGTGAACTTAAAAAAAAAACACAAAAAACTTTTAGGAAAGCATTTCACATAAGAGAAGGTGAGAATTAATGACGGTTTTTAAGCTGCTAAATGAATTTAAAACCATTAAACAAGATAGGCAATTCAAAAGACGGAATCTTTGTGTTTAAGATTGATACATCATGAGTTTGGTTTTGAACCTGAGGGAGATTTGAGGGAACAAATGTAGAAAGTAAGAAAAATCACCGTATAATAGTCGATATTACCATCTAAGAAAAATGTATTTCTCTATAGAATGCTACTTTGGTAAGGATTTTATTTGTAAATAACCTTACTGGTCTTCTTAGAAGATCATACACACTCATTCATCTGAAGTGAAATAAATCACTTCAAATTATTTCTAGGAACCCTGCTACTAAGTAAAATATAATGCCTTGACATAAAAAATATTTTTTTTTAATTTAAGAGAGAAATATGATATAGTCCACCCTAATCCAAGACACACAATGTTTATAGGTAGAAAGTTATATTAATTAACAATAAAAAATAGGTTTATACAAGTGATAAGTAACACTCTGAAAATAAATAAATGCAGAATTTTGTACATAACATATTGTATTTGCCAAAGCAGGTCACATAATAGTGGCTGTTGACAGAGACTACTTGTAAAGGAGTCATTATTTAAAAGATGCATTTTTATTGATTTCAGAGAAGAGAGAGGGATAAAGAGATAGAAACATCAATAAGAGAAAATTATTTATCAGCTGCCTCCTGAATGCCCCTACTAAGGATTGGGCCCACAACCCAGGTGATGAGGAAAATAAGACTTTTTTGGGGGAGGAATGGGAGGCCTAGCAGTCTGACTCTGTGACTCTGTACCTAGTTAATCAGTATCCCTAATGCACATTCTTGTTAGCCTATAATCCAGTCACTGACCCTTCCTTAATTACCTAGTCTTGTAAGGCCTGTTTACCTAAATAATCCTATTTTACAGAGGCCATAAACTATGAACAATACACAACCCCGGAGGGGGTTCTCAGCACTAGTGAAAGGGCCAGGTCTTTAGGTGTGGTCTCACGGCTCTCTTCTCAACACACAGGGCTTTTTGCAAAGCCTGTAAAAGGTCCAGAAGTCTGATCTATATTTGGGGGACAAAGAAACCAAAGGGTATAAAGAGAAAGCTTCCTCTATATTGGCTTGCTCAGGATTTGGAAACAGGCTCCCCTGGGTCATGGTACTAGTACATCTGGAAATAAATGGGTTTTTCCTGTATCTCCTGGTACTCCTGTGTGTATTTTCTGGTCACCTGGTAAATTCTGTAACATAGGCATGTGCTCTGACTGGGAATCAAACTGTGACCTCCTGGTTTATGGGTAGACACTCAACAACTGAGCAATACTGGCCAAGCAAGGAGCCATTCTTTTTAAAGTAAATTCATTCTTTTTGATATATTTTATTAACTAATTTTACATATTTTACAGACTCACACTCATCTTGCATTCAACCTATGCTTACATATAAAGTTAAAGCACTTTGGGGGCAAAATTAAGGAAAAATAAGTATGAAAAACATGGATAATAGAGGAATCTTTATAGAAGATGCTACCTCTACATCCTTCACACTATAAAACATAGACAAAGATAAAACATTGGAATCATTCAAAATTGAATGTGCACAATTCAGTTTTGTTGCATATGATATGCTCTGAATATAAAGTATTATGTCATGAAAATTGATGAGTGTTTCATTGCCTGAAATCATCATGTGAAATATCAATTTTATAGTGCACTTAGTATGTTTTAGGATGTACAATTCATTATACTGAAAAATGGAGCCTTTGTCAACAAATGCTTTAAGTTCTCAAGAGCTGTTATGTGGGAAAATAATTAACTGAATAGTAGTTGTGAGAAATAAATCTCTACATGTTTCACTATATACCCTGCTATATTAGAACTTAATACATTAAGAAAAATATATTGCTCTCTTCACTCTAGAGTGCTTTTATTCCCATTATATTTTCATTTTTGTGAAAATATCCTTAAGTATTAAACTTAGTTTTATATAAAGTAGTCACTCACTCACTTAGAATTCATTGCATGCCTACCATTTTATAATATTGTATTATGGGAAAATGTAATTCTAACAAACTTTCAAAAGGCAGACTAAATCCACATTTTACTTAGACCTTATATGACCCTTTCTGAAATTGCGCATCTCATTAGTGCAATTAAAAATATACAATGGATGCATAAAAAGGCACAAATCATAGGTTTAAAGCACCATATATTTTTATGAAAAACAAAAACACACACAAAAACAGCTTGTAAACAGCAAATAAATCAAGAAAAATAATATCAATGGAACTCAAGAAGGTTAATCACCCCCTTTTGAACTGTTTCCATCAAGGGTAACCAAGCCTCTTTCAAGCAAATCTCAGAGTTGCATTTAAGGTATATTAAATAGACCCTTCTATATGTGTGAGATGCAACTAAAATTTTCTGCATGTGGTGAAAAATATAAATTAAACTTTATTTATATAGATTTTTATTTTAAAACATTCCCTAAAAATAAGAGCATGTGTCCTATCCTTTCTTCTTATTATTTATTTTTATCCTCACCTGAGGATATTTTTCCATTGATTTTTAGAGAAAGCGGAAGTGATGGGGAGAAGCATCGATGTGAGAGACACATCAATTGGGTGCCCCTTGCAAGTGCCCTGGTCAGGGCCAGGGATCAAGTCTACAACCGAGGTATGTATCCTTGGCCAGAATTGAATCTGGGACCCCTCAGTCTGCAGGTCAATGCTCTATCCACTGAACCACACTGGATAGAGCTGACCTATCTTTCTGATCACTAGTTGGCCACTGACACAATTCAGAGTCATAACATTTTAGAAAGAATAGCATGTAAATGGTAAGAATAATGTGTAAATTAATGTACCTATTGGTGGTTCATTGTTAACTACCTGCAAACCTACAGATAAGTTTACCAAATGAGATAAAAACCTACTTGGCACATGTCTTTATTGACTGCATGATGCCCAGCAAAATGTGAATCATTGATACTCATTGGCTGAGTTATGGAAGTAAAGTCAGTAATTCATACTGTTAGACTAGCACACATTTCTATAACTGATGAATCATCCTGTATCCAAAGTTTCAATGCCTGTTAGCAAGAATTTAGAGTATTTGATTGGGAGATGGAGTACTAATAATATAACCCAATCCATTCATTTTACAAGAAAAAAACTAGTGTTGGAGAGGTAGCACAGAATGTGAGGAATAGGAATTTTGGGGTGAGAAAGGTCTAATACTGAATGTTGAGTCTACTATATAACTGTTGTAATATATGAGGCAAGTCAATTAATATTTCTGAAGCTTAGTTTCCTCATCTCTAAAATGGATATAGCACTGTTAAACTTATAGAGTAATTATGATAGTTGCAATTCACCTGAAAGAAATGTCCAATTAAAATATATATATTTTTTCCACTTTATTTGCCCAAATACACGATAAGCAATTGACAGCTCTATAATCAGTTCCAGTGTTCTCTATACACACAGTATTTCATGATGAGAAGGCTCTACATTCATTACTACTTAGCAAATCACCTATAAAGAACTTACACAAGTTACATACTTATTACTTTATTAGAGGCCTGGTGCACAAAAATTTGTGCACTCAGTGGGGGGGATCCCTCAGACCAGCCTGTGCCCTCTTACAGTCTGGGACCCTTCCGGGGATGTCCATCTGCTGGCATGCCTGGCCAGCCTGGGTGAGGGGCTGATGGCCATTTCAGGCTGCCCACAGCCCCTTCAGGGTTTGGGTCCCTACTGGGGTGCCTGGCTGGAAGCAAGGTATCTGCGGTTTGTTTATCTTCTATAATTGAAACTTTGTAGCCTTGAGTAGATCTCAGGGCCCGCAGGGCCCTGGCTTCCTCCATTGCCCGGGCAACTCCAGATCCATGGCCACCGCCATCTTAGTTGAGTTAATTTGCATATTTGTTCCTGATTGGTTGGTGGGTGTGGCTTGTGGGCATGGCTTTTGGGTATACTGGAGTGAAGGTCAATTTGCATATTACTCTTTTATTAGATTAGATATGTATGGGACAAAGAAGGGCACTATATGGTGAAACTCCAAAAAAAGTTTGTGGGAAGGAAAATTTTAAGTACTTTTCAAAGGACTACCTGCAACTTTTATATTTTTCATGTCTCATTAATGAGTAACTTTTGAGATAATATAATATATCCAGGGTTATGAATGCTAGTTTCTATTTTTCAAGCCTGATTATAGAAGAACTTCTAAAGTAGTTTAATATGTTCAGGGATGCTAAACAAATATGTCAACATTCATTTTACATTTATGTCTGCAGCAGTTAAAGGAAGAAATGTAGAAATAAACAGAATTTAGAATTTTCTCCCCTTCTTTTTTTAAGAATGGAGATACTCTAGTGTGTTTTATTTTTATATAGAGGATTAAAATTCCTAACTGAGATAAATGTTTTCAGACTGAAGTTTTTAGTAGCTTTACCAAGCAATTTATGGGTTGGCACTCTGCCATAAAGTGATCTACAACATTATAACTCACTATTATGCAAAAACAAATTTGCCAAGAAGACATGTGTTCTAATATTTTTCTCTAAGGACAATCGTGTATTTCAAATTCTGAATATAAAATTATGTTTGGCATTTAATTTAAACCTGGCTTACCTTTAAAAATAAATAATATAAAATTTGTCCTGTAGTACTTTAGTTTCAACCAGTGTTTTTCTCCTTTTCAATATATCAGGTGTAGTCCTTTATAACTGCAGTATGTATCACATTTGATGTCCACACACACATTTATGCATGTGTCTCATGAATGCATGTAGAATTTTGGAGCTTCACTTGAGAGAAACATAAAATAATTTCTCCAGAAAAACATAATATGCTATAAATACATTTTATATCAGTAAACATTACAAATTATTAAAAATCATACATCCAATCACCATTAATTAATTCTACAAAATGAGGCTGACAAGTTCACATGCATTAAAGCATGTTTTACAAGGATTTAATATTGGAGAATGACAGATGAAATGTAATCAAGTTGGATATAATTAATCTGGGATAGGTCAGGTGGGGGAAAGAAGTGTTCCTCTCTATCTTCTTATATTCAGTAAATGGGGATCAGTTCTACAGCTGTAGTAGACATTTGCCATCACTCATGTATCTAACCCTGATGCAAAATATAAACTGCTGTCAGATATCAATGGTGTCCTAATTGAGCTGAATAATAGTTTAAAATCTGAAAACCTGCTAAACACTGTGGACTATTTACAATCTTCCTAACAATCTAATAAATGCCTGGCAAACTTCATTTCAACGTGCAGGGTACATCAGCACACACATTAAGCAAGGTGTATTACATACTTAAAATTCATTGCAGGTGTGTATGTTGTTGTGCATTGTGTTGAAATTTTCACTATCAGATTAAATTGCCTTATGAATCACCTCTAAAGAATGTTACGTTTGTAATGTGGAGTAATGAAATGTGCACTGTATGAAGTAAAATATCTCAAATTTTAACCTTATGTTGAGTAAAAACAACAGGTACAGGTGGATCTGCATTTATGGAGAGTGTTTTCTTAATGTGTTGGGAGGAAAATGTAGCCATATTGAGACATGTTAGTCTGTAGACTAACTACCACACACCATGTAAAATTCACTGTAGTGCCTACTTCCTTGGATTTTCACTCCCTAAGGCAGTTGAGGTCAGCACTTTGTGAAGACATGAGAATTGGGGTAGTTGAAATGATTTCAAAACGTAATCCAAAAATACATTCTCTTACACCCCTATCAATGACATTACCAATGTCCCTCAGTCTTTGTCATTGGTTGTTTATGTACCCATCTACTCATGCTTCCATCCACACAGCTGTCCATTCATCACCCATTCAGACATACACATTTATGATAGAATGCATATTTTCTTGCTCTGTTTGAAATTCAGCAAACATTCTGAAGTAAGCTAGCATGATGACGGATATAGATTAAGAAAACAAATGTCAAAGTCTCTTCCCTCATGGAATTTACAGTTAGTTCAATAAACACCCTAGCCAACATTCAATAACCATAATCTAAAACTAAAGATCTTGAAATCTGGAGCCACAAAAACTAACATTAGAATATTGGTCTTACTGCTTATAAAGTAAGTTATAGCCAGTTATGTGACCTGCCTATCTACTTCCTCATCTATTAACTGGACATAATCATACCAGATAGTGTTTTTAGTAAGGTTAAATGATGTGATTAAACAAGATGGTTATTAAGATGATATTTAAACTATATGCCTTGTACTATCTAGATAAAGGAGATATACAATTGCAGGAGTTTGGCATTAATTAAATAATTATGAGTAATTATAAAGAGAAGTGCAGGGGATCTAAATTTTTGAACACATAGAAAATGTCTCTGTAATGATACAAACTTAAAGGCCAATAAGACATGAACTATTATGTAGATTTATCAAAGGGAGAACAGGGTGATATAGAAGAGAAGATTAGTGTATACTGAGGGTATAACATTGTCAAGATTACAAGAGGGGTTTGGTGCATCCGAGGAACTTAAAGAGGCCAGTGAAGCTAAAGAACTCTGAGGAAGAAATATAGTTAGTTGAGAAAGACAGGGGCTGGATTTAGCTTAAACTAATGTACAAAAAACTCTTGGCAGAGAATCTGGTCTATGGTAGTCTAAGTTATAAAGAGGAGGAGAATGGCAATGATAACAACGATAATGATAAAACAATTTTCTGAGAAAAAATTATTTGAAAATAAGAGTCATCCTGTATGACATATCCTGTAAAGGAACAATTTATTAGCCTATGTTCTGCATGCTTGTCTAGCTACTTAACACGCTAAGTGCCCAGTCAGTCACTGGTGGCTGACACTATACTTTCCATCTGGAAGATAAAACAGGCTGGGTGCTTAACGTGTTAATGCTCTAACCTTCACTTTCTAAAAGTATAACCATTATCCTCATCATCTTGGAGACAACTGATGATGTCAATGTCTGAACTCATGGCCATGGGAAATAGTTATCCTGGTGACCTACTATGCTTTGTATGTAAATTCAGGGAGAAGAAAGAGAGAGGGTAGGGGAGAGAAAAAAATAACACAGGATCTGACCACTGAGGCCTTTCAGTATGATGAAATGATTTTAAAAAATTAAGTGCAAATTTCACTAATTCCAAAAAATATTTACTGAATACCAATTTTGAACTCAGTTTGTGCTAAGTGCTTTGCACAATGACAAAACAAAGTAACATAATAAGGCTACATTTCTGAATGCAAATGATTGTCTTTGAAATTAGGTATTATCTGGGATAAACACCAAGGTAAAGTAAAATTCTTGCCTGCAAATATATTCTCAATTATCTGTACCTGAAATATTTTTTAACAAATATTAAGTCTAGTTGTGATATCTAGGAAGTTTTGGACCACATGGCTCTGTCCTTAGTTTGAGCATTATCAGGAAAGGGTTAAATTTCACTATAGCCAAAAATATCAGCAATTTAAATCAATTATAAAAACATTTTGTCTAAGAGCATATAAGAATTACAAATATAATCATACTTTAGTAATTATTATTATTGGCCATTTTGAATATGTTTTTATTGATTTCAGAGAGAGGATAGGAGAGGAAGAGAGTGGTAGAACATCAATGATCAGCTGCCTCCTCTATGCCCCTTCTGGGGATTGAGTCTGCGACCTAGGCATGTTCCCTTACCTGGAATTGAACCATGCCCTCCTGGTTCATGGGTTGACACTCAACCACTAAGCCACACCAGCCAGACTATTACTGACCATTTTGAATTCAACATTACATCGCATGGTTTTGAGAATTCCAATTTAAATGTTATCTATGCATACACAATTGTAAAGTGTGGCAAGTTGATTGCAATATCAGCATAGCAAATCTTCAATACTAGTTCATTTCAAGTTTAACAGAATTTTACAAGATAAAATAAGCTACCTTCCATCTGATCTTATTAACTGAGGTCCAGGATTGCAGATCTGTGACCTCAGGAACACAGGCTAATAAAGCCCAACTTTACAGCACACATCACAAAGTTTCTCAGAAAACTATGGTTTGATTTAATCATATGCTTTTCAAGTTGCAACTTATGGGGGGTGGTGATGGGAGGGAGGGAGTTCTGGTACACATTCACTACCCAGTCTTGCATAATAAGGAAATGCTAATTATCTAACAGCATGTTCACATTTTCTACTTGTTGGCAAGTATCGAATTTTGGCTGCCATCACTTCTCCAATAGGTACTGGAGTTTTGCACGTTTATTATCAGCACAGAATTTGCCTTGTCTAGTTGTACTGCCTACATATTCCACTGTTCCAGGAGTCATTTAAGCATATAATGAATTGAGTTTCAATGAGCTGGAACCTCCCGCTTCAGCCGATTTTTTTAGCAAATTATTTTCCAGCTGTAGCTTCAGCAGAAATTTTTCCCACTCCTGAAAAGATGGCTTTAATGGCCACATATTTTATATGCCAATTCTAAAATCATTATAATCAGCTAGTTATTATGCATTAAGTCAGTGATGAACAAATTTTAAAAAGGTTCAAATCATTCTATGGATATGGCAAGTGTCTTTAATAGACTTCATGTTTTGGCACTGAGGCTGGATGTGACAAAAACAAGGCCAATATGTCTGGGGCTTTGCCACAGAGTAGGAAAAATGCTGTTTTGCCAATAATAGTGTACTTTTATGCATATTTATGTTCCAACAAGCATCACTGGAGTATGAAGCAAGTACTGATGTTTGAAGATCAGTGAACCTCAAACTTTGACTAATTTAATCACTTGCATCTGTTCTCATTTAAACCTGCATTCTCTCTTAAAGCAGACAAATATGAAAAGTATTAAAATGAACCAGACTGAGATGGACTTTGTGTTGAGGATCACTGGTTTATTTCATTTAGAATTTTATGTATGCTTAGCAGTAACTTAACTGAAGATACAGATAGTTATAGATACAATATAGGTATCTCTCTCTAGAATATATATTAGTGGCCCAGTGCACAAAATTCGTGCACATTAAAAGGGGATTAATTAGAGGAAATATTTTTTTTTTTGCCCTTTCTCTTTAATAAAAGTGTCAGAGGTTAAAGAAAATTAGTAAAACATATATGAAAATCTTCCTCCTGTCAGAGTCTGGGGTGCACCATGGAACCCAGAGTTAAGTCTTCAACCACCCACGTGCACCTCAAATTCACTCGAGACCCAAACCTGGACAGCTCCCCTTCAGTGGGCTAGATCCAGACCTGGCCGGTCCCACCCTGTCAAGCCCTGCCAGGTGGAGGAGGGGTGCAGCCTCAGGTCCCCTGGGTGCCAGAGCAGGGGGGCACGGCCTAACTTCCCCCATCAAGCCCTGCTGATGGAGGGAGTGGCCTGTGATCCCCCAGCCTGGCGCCGGGGCAGGAGGCATAGCCTGAGGTCCCTTGGCCTAGTGCTGGGGTAGGGGGTATGACCTGAGGTCCCCTGGCCCAGCACCAGGGCGGAGGGCACACCTTGAGGGCCCCCATCAAGTCCCACTGGGTGGGGGGCACAGCCTCAGGTCCCCTGGCCTGGGGCCAGGGCGAGGGGCATGGCCTGAGGTCCCCCAGCCTGGCACCAGGGAAGACGGTGCAACCTGAGTTCCTCTGGCCTCGTGCCAGGGCAGGGGGAGCAGCCTGAGGTCTCCTGTCAAGCCCTGTGGGTGGAAGGCACGACCTGAGGTCCCCTGTCAAGCCCTATGCAGGAGGTGGGTGGGCATGCAGCCTCAGGTCCCTGCTGATTGCTCCTTAAAGCTCATTATGGGAACTCAGTCTCAGCTGTGGGTGCAAGTTGACAGGAGTGATGGTCAATTTGCATATTCCTTCTTTATTATATAGGATATATATATGCCTAAGCAACTGTTATGACCAAACTACTGGAACGACCAGTTCCCCAATCACTATGACACTCACTGACTACCAGGTGGCATACACTTAACACAGGAGCTGTCCCCTGGTCGTCAGTGTGTTCTCACAGCCACCCTGCATAGCCCCTCCCCCTGGTGGGCCCCCCAATCGGCCCTGATTGAGCTGGAGGTGTGGCCAAACTCCCATGACCCCTCCCCCTCCTCTTGCCAAGCTGGCCAGTCTCTCACTGCCCCTTCCCCCCGGCTGGCCAACCTCCTGGGGTTCCTCCCCCTGGCTGGCCAGCTCCCCAATAGGCCTCAATTGCCGGCCAGGCAGATAGATCAATATATATATATACACATCTATTGTTGTCAATTATATGCTGTAGTTCTGACCATACCTTGCCTTTATTTTGATATTAGAACTTTTGAGAAATTCTTCCCACCTCTATGTGGAATGGTCAGGAACAAGGGGAAATGTAGGCAGAAATAAAGTAGAGTGCATACCTTGAAAAGTTTGCATACTTACTGAAAGCAGTTATTTTTCAGGCAGGAGTTGAAGAAAGTTGCATTCAAGAACTGGCAAACTTAAGAGATAAAAAGGAAATCTGATAAGATTCCACCACTGGGATTTTTCTGTGAATGTGCCTTAGTTGTTATTGGGGTACTTCAGAGTCTGCTGAGCACCCCAGGTACCATTTAGGCTGCCATCTCTCTTCTTAAAGGGAATGTGTGCTCAGCATGGTAGGACTGTGGAGTTCTAAACATTAGCAATTTATGTGAATTTAGTCAAATAATTTACCAACTTTGAATCAACATTGTTTTAGCAGTAAGTGTATTCAGTTAAATGATCTCAAGTTCCTTTTCAGCTCTAAAAAGTTTCTTTCTTCACAATGCAAAGTTACCATATGAATAATGTATAATTTTAACAGAGTGATATATCAAAACCTCGGCATTTTGGGTCAAGCAGTCTTACAAAAAGCCTGGCTATTTCTTTTTCTTTCTTTTTTTTTTTTAGAATTATAAAAGTATCTATATCATTTTGTGACTGCTACTTGTTTATTATTATTATTATTATTATTATTATTATTATTACTAGGGGCCTGGTGTACAAAAATTTGTGCACTCGGGGGAGGAGGGCGTCCCTCAGCCTGCCCTGTGCCTTCTCGCAGCCAGGGATGGCTTCTTGGTAGCGGGACAGCGAGGGGCGCTCCAGCGCTCAGGGTATGGTAGGCTTCCCCCCATCGCCGCCGGTGGCTCAAAGAGCCCAGGCTCCAGCTTGGGGGCCCCTGCAGGGCTGTGGACAGGGAACGCATCCAGAGGTTCTACAGGGAGCAAGACGCCCACCTTGGAGCTGGCCCTGTAGTCTGGCCCCAGCAGCTCGAAGAACTCCAGGGTCTTGGGTACCTTGTCCAGGTCACACAGGTTCACGCCACACCCCGACGAGCTGCCCCCACAGCCACCAGCCCTGCCCCTGCCCCCACCATGGCTTGGCTAGTGGACGTGGCTTAGGTGTCTCAGGAGATGGTTAATTTCCATATTACTCTTTTATTAGAGTAGATTATTATTTATTGTTTAAAGTATTACATGTCTCTTTTTTCCACCATTGACTTCTCCCCAGGCCGTTCTCACTCCCCATCCAGAAATGGATTGCTTCAAAGAATTCCATACTCACTGCAGAAACCAACTTCACATGTGTAATGTGTTTAAGATACTTTCCCTGGCCCATTTTACTCACCTGTACATGCCTGTCTACAGTTCTGATGCCTTCCTTGAATAAACAGTCCTTCTTCCAAGTCCTCTTTACATACCCATACAATTTTTTTAAAAAGTATCTTTCTTTTGAAAAGGGGATCAACTGTGCTGCTGAGTGTTTTATTCAAGTTCACAAATCTTATTGATTTTACAATCGGGGTTTGAAGTTTTTACTGCTGCTGCCGTTATTGTTTTAATGCCCCCAAAACTCACATCCCTAACAACCTTACAACTCTACTTTCCACAATATTCTTTGTTCCAAAGGAGGGCATAGCCTAGGCTAATAGGGCGAAGAGCCTGCAAACAAAAAAACAATTCTACAAAACGAAAGTTTTAAATAGTTTGTCTGTCTAATTTAATCACTCGCATAATCTTTCTTGCATTTCATCTTTCTAAATGGCACACTCTGTAACAGACCGACGATTACCATAGAGAATAGGGTAAAGGGGTTGAGAAATACAGATTCGCAGTTACAAAACAGTCATGGGGATGTAAAGTATAGCACAGTGAATACTGTCAATTAGATTGTAATAACTATGTATGGTGCCAGGTGGTTACTGGAAATATCAGAGAGAGCACTTTATAAAGTTTATGATTATCTAACCACTGTGCTGTACACCTGAAACGAACACAGAATAATACTGAATGCAAACTGTAGTTTAAATTTTTTTTTAAAAAAGCACTCTTTGGAACTCTAAACATTAGCAATTACTTTTTTATTCTTCAATCTGTCTCTTAAATCCTATTCTTTGCATGTTCTATATTGTTCTGCTTTATATTTTTTTCTTGCATGGAGTATCATGCTGACTAGCTACATCCATGAACCACACATATTATATTTTGATTCTCAGTGGGATTTACTTGGTCTTTATGAAGTGACTCTAAATGAAATGGTACGTCTAAATCCTTCAGGTTAACCAATTCAATTCCTATTTCACTAGTTTCTGAAACTCACCTGTTTAATTCAATTGTAAATATAGTGAATGACTGCAATATCAATAGTTAGTTCCTATTTTACTGACCACCTAACGTTTAAGCTTGGCTGCACCAGAGGTCATGCTCAGAGCCCCACTGGACTTTCACTTCACCAGACATGTGACCTCACTGCAGACGCCTGGCTTGAGACGGACACCCTGCCTCTCCACTTGCTAGTGACTGGGACTCGGTGCAGGAGCTACTTCTGCTTGCTTCTATTGTGTGACCTCCCCCTCTATGTGTGACTCCACTGGCTAGGGAGGGTCTCCCCTAACAAACCAGACATTGTGGAAATACACAAACATGTGTGAGGGACTCCTTTTAGGGAAAAACCCTTGCTCATGACAGTACAGGCATTCCAGAGGCAAGGAGGCAAGAGGACATGTTCAAGGAGCTACACAAAAGCAACGTAGCTGCAGTGATGCAGAACCGGAACAAACACTGAAAAGAGGTCAGAGAGGTAATGTGTGATAGCAGGTTATGCAGTGCCTTTTTGTCCATCACAAGGATTTTTATTTTTCTATTCAGGGAAATAGGAAGCTACTTCAGTGCTTTGAAAATGATCAGTTGGACTGTAGTGTTGAGACCAAGGCAGGAAGACCACTTAGAAAGCTATTACAATAAGCAAGGTTCGGGGGAGGGGGTAGTTTGAATGAGAGTGGCAAAAATGAAAATAATGAAAACTGGTCAGGTTCCTGACCCTACCTGGAAGGTAGGGTCACCCAGATTTCCTGATTAGACAAAGTGTATGAGGAAGAGACAAGGACAACTTAAACTGAGCCTTGGGGGATGGCATTCCTATCTATGACATCAGGGAAGATTTCAGGAAGGACTGATTTGGGAAAAGAGACCAGGAACTCAGTTTTGTTGTGATGACTGAGATGCCTTTGTACATCCAGGAGTAGATGGTGACTGTGTAAGGCTGGTGTTCAGGGGAGATATCAGGACTGTAAATAGAAGTTTGCAGCATCAGCATATAAAAAGAACATAGAAATATCAAAGAAAGAGTGACACACACACACACACACACACACACAAAGACAGTGAGACCCAAGGACTAAAATTAATCCAATGGAAATACTGAAAGAAATAATACAGAAAGCACATAAAAAAGGCACAGTAATGGAAGACAGGAAGTAAAGGACAAGAAAATTAGAGCACATGACAATGTTATCTCACATTGTAATAAGGAGCTCCAAAAACATGGAGAAAAGAAATAGAAGTAATGAACAAAATATTTAGAAAATGTTGCCAGCCCTAAAGAATATGAATTTTGGGGTTAAATGTCCAACAGAGAGTCTAGAACAACTACTAAAGTAAATGAAATTCCAGAAGCACAGTGACAAAGGGAATATTATACAACGGTCAAAGAGAAAAGTATAGGTCATATGCAAACAATAAAAATCAGAAGGGCTTGAGATTTCTCAAAGGCACTATCAGAGTCTCGAGGACAAGGGAGCAATGCCTTCAAACTTCTAAAGAAAAATAATTTCCATAATAAAAGTACATTAAGCAGCTAAATTATATGCCAAAGGAGAGGGTAGAATAGAACCATTGTTAGTCATGTAAGAACTTTAACAAAACTAGACTTCCCATAGCCTTTTAAAAACAACAACACAAAAACAGAAAGTTACTGGGAATTGTACTTCATCAAAATAAAGGTGTAAACCAAAATAGAAGAATAGATGGTGTGTGGGGTATCTGAGCCAAGAGAGCCTAGAAGGTTTACCGTGATGGAGAAGGAATAGAAATACTTTTTCCATTGCACCTTTTTGCTACCCTCACTTCCCCCTGTACCTACCTACATCATGAACCGCAGTCATGTTCTAGTTCCCAATGCATGCCACGCTCTTCTTCTTGATGCCTGCTTTCTCTGTGCACACTGCACATGACCAGAGGCTGTTTATCTTTCCCCTATGCACCTTTAAGAATTCAGTACAGAAATACCTACCCTTCTCCCGTCCGTGATGCCTGGCTCCAGGGAAAGTGCCTTTGCTCTGAGTTACCCGAGCCTCTAAGGAGGCATTAAATACACCGTATTTTGTCTCCTTACAAGTCTGCCTCCTGCCTCCTGAACTACACATATCCCTGAGGGCAAGACCATGTTCTAGTCTTTGTAGCTCTAGCATCCAGTCTGATACGCAATAAATATTGAATGAGTAAATGAAGAGACAGATTTACATCATTAATTAAAGATACGCCTATGATTAAGGAGCTCATTAAGTTCCAAAATGAAAAGAGGATTAAACACAATGAGATAACATGTACCTCTAGAGCAACCATTTATCAAGCAATTATTATATTTAGTAAGTAGCTCACTCACAATCTCATACCTTTTAAGTTACAGGTTAAGGTTTTTAACTCATGTCTATTGTATTCCTGTGTCCATGCTCTATGCTGCTATGCAGCTCTGTTTTTTAAGGAGAAAGGTGACGTTCTAATTAGGACATTCTCTTTTAGAGAAATATAAGTTTTGTAGCAAAAAAAAAAAAAAAATGTAGTCCATGAGCGCCAATTGTATAAAAATAGACAAGCCAGTATAATCTTTTTAAAATGTTAGGAAAAAAAAATAACACTTTCTTCCCTAGATGAGATTTATCTGCCAAAACTAATCCTGGAGTGAGTTTTATGAGCATGTTATAAACCTCTGTAAAGTAAAGAATGCAATAGAAATGCTGACAGAGCCCTCCTTGTGATGGGTTTAAAGGCACAGCTATAAAACAGAAGTGATTTCTGGAATTTGGCAATTATGCATGACTGTAAAGACAAACATATCTGCCATAAATTGAGGCCCACACCTGCATGGGAATAGACTGGCTCCCACCTACTTCAAGGTCAGCAATAACTTTAAAACAAATTCTATTAAGCTCTTATCAAGCTGTTCGTGTTAAATTAAAGGGAAAGGGGGAAAAGACAACAAATTCTCTGCAGAACATTAAATCATGCAAAATTTCAAATAAACAAATTTAGCCAAAGGAAACCAGAAACAAATCCTCCCATTAAAATGCTTCTCCTAAAAGAGCAAAAGAACTCAACCTCTAAAAACAAAAATAGCAAGGGCTTTGAGTGTTTCAAAAACAAAACACTGTGTACCTGGTTACAAAGAACATGTGAGTGAGACAAATGATTTACCAGGAGTTTAAATAGCTGCTTATCATCTGAGGTCTCCTTGATGAAACTCTAAAAATGCCCATCTCTCATGACCAGGGACAAGGGGCAGACTAGCAGATATTTCAAGGGATTCAAAGTTATTTAGTCTACCAACACTCCTGCTATGGGTTTTCTTTGTCTCCATGCAATTTCACCTCTCCTATGTCTCTTGATTTTGCTGCATTCATAAAGTACACTTGAAGCATCTTAAATTGTGCAATCAAAGAGAACTGTACTCAACTCTTGTTTTTGTATATAATTGACTGGGTGAGAGCGGGCAAAGTTATTCATTTATCTCTAATGCTTACTTATTATAAAATGGGATCAATATAACTCACCTCCCATTGATAGAAATGCCCAGGAAAATCCCGTTTTGTGGGCCAATGCCACTCTTCTTCTCCTATCTACTTTAGTCACCCAAATATCTAAACAATTAGGTGAAACTAATGAAAATAAATTAAAGCAGACTGATGCCCTTAGATGGCAATGCAACTTGATAAATTTAGATATAAATGCCACATTTGAAATCTAAGTTCCTCTAATGTTCTGCAATAGCTTTTCAAAAGATTGGTGGGTTATATGTGTATGGGCACACCAAGTCCAAAACCTGCTCAGGGTTGATGAAAGATAAGATTAAAAAACAAAACTAAAGAAAACCAAAACAGCTGGATCCCTATTATTATCTGTTGAATACCCCTGAGATAACAGGGCAAATGAGATACAAGCTCCTATTGTAAATTATTACGTCTATAAAGTCTGTATTGTTCTTTATTTTAATCCTGTGTTTTGACACAATGCCTGGCACCCAGAAGGTATCAATTAATATTTGTTAAATAATAAAAGTATGAATATAGTAAAGACAGACCAAGATGAGGAAGGGGGCAGAATCATATGGAAAAATGTTGAAATTAAAATGATTAGACTAGCCCAGCAGGCGATGCTCAGTGGTTGAGCCTCCACCTATGAACTGGGAGGTCATGGTTCGATTCCTGGTCAGGGCACAGGCCTGGGTTGCGGGCTCCATCCCCACTGTAGGGTGTGTAGGAGGCAACCAATCAATGATTCTCTTCCATCATTGATGTTTCTATCTCTCTCCCTCCCCCTTCCTCTCTGAAATCAATAAAAATATATTTTAAAAAATTAAAAAATAATAAACTAAAAAGGGGAAACTTCAGGTATTCTTTTTCTTTTTTTAATTGCTTTATAATGGTGAAATGAGAACATGTTTGAATGCTAATGGGACTAGGAAAGTAGAGAGAAATAGACTGATAATAGAGATGGAGAGAAAATGAAAATAAATATAACTTACAGGTCACAGCTCTGCTAAATGAAGAGAAAACAGGCTCTAGAAGAGAAGTGGACAGAGTGGTCTTTATTTTCAGGGAATCCACTTCCTCCTTGATCAGAAGAGGGAAGGAGAAGCAGCTGGTAGGCTCATGCTCCCATTAACTGAATGCTGATGTTGTTTTATGAGGTCCAATTAGCTGGGGTATGAAGCACCTAAATGCTTTAGGGTCCTCTTTAAATTAAATAATTCAAAATTACAAAAAAAAACAAACAACAAAAAACATTTAAGTATCAGTGTTTGGAAGGAGCCTGTAAGGGTGAGTGCTCCTGAATCTCAAATTTCATTAGTTTCATGGAAAATCTCTTTCTCTGCCTGGAATAAATCCTGGCTCCACATCTCATTAGCCATGTGGATTTGTGCAATGCATCAACCTGTCTGTACCTAGGTTTTCTCATCTGTAAAATGAAGACAGACATGGTATCTATCTCATGGGGTTTTGGAGATAATTAAATAAAATTCTCTCTCTCTCTCTCAAAATCAATAAAAAACATATTTTTTAAAATCACCATCATTTAAAAAACAACATGCAAAAGATTAGATACAATAACCCACATAAAGATAATTTATGTCAGGCCCTTAGTTGCTTCTCAATAAATGTTCATTAGTATTATATGCATGTAGTCCCTGAAACATAGGAAGCAGATGATAAATGCTTGTATCTATTCTAGCTAGATGAATCGTGAGAGTCAAGAGATCATGTTATAGCTTATTTGAAATCCAAATAATTCCTAGAGCACATTAGACTCTCAAGAAGCACTTTATCTTACTATCCCTCCTCCTGCTCCTCCTTCCACTTTCCCTCCTCTTCTATCTCTGGGACTATGTGGGAGCAAAAAATCCACAAGTAAACTCACTACATGCCCTCCCTGAGGGTAGAAACGTTGTCATTTATATCTGAAATGAAGAGCATTGCACACATGCTAGCTATTGAGCAATTTTTACCACAAGAAAATTATTGATGTTATATCATCATTCATTGTTCAAGAATCTAATAAACCTTGAATGCTAAAAAACGGTCTCAGAACCAGTGGCGAGCTTGGTGACCTTGTAGAGTCTGAGACTATTTTGTTTCACTGTTGTAACCCTCAGTGTAAGTGCAGTGTGACCCTAACACCGACAGACATGCTGGCATTCAGAAAATGCTTAGTGGGCAAGTGGTTTGTCATGAGAGAAGGAAGGTAGAAACGAAGGGTGATTCACTAAAGTTCTTACACACATTGCTAAACTCTAAGAGAGAGAATGCCTACGAGGCATTCTCTATAAAAAATGTTCATTTTGATAAGACTGCCACCAAAAGAAATGCAAAGCAATGCAAAAATTTACTTCCAGTATTCATAACCAAAGAGCTGTTCATTCAAGTTTCTGCAGTGGCACATACTCAAATGATGCATAAAACATTTAACACTGCTGTTCTCCGGTTTTATTAATGCTTGCTAACTCATTTATTCTCCTGGTGATAATCTTGCCTGAAGCATCTCACTTTTTGTAAGGTACTACAGTGACTTGGGTTGCAACCAAATCTGTGGTAATTAGTCAGCTGAATCTGTGAGAAATGATTGGGACACTTTGTGATTACATAAAGTAATTCAGAGTTCTAAGTACTGACCTCTGAATCTTTCTATCCACCATATGTCCATGCCTGTAGAACTTGCAGGGATGCAAGAGCAACCATGTAAAACACACACACACACTCTCACACACACACACACACGGCTTCCTTTGGCTTTTCTGGGTAGAATGATTCCCAATATGTGTATCTAATAAGTGAAGCACACAACAAGAAATAAGGAAGTGACTGATGCTAATGGTAATGAAAATATGATTTTCTTCCTCTATAAGACATTCTAAAAGTCTTTCTTGGATGGTAGAGAAATCTATTTGTCCTGAAGTTTGGGTGGAAATTTTAAAATATTCAAGATACAGACTTTAAATAATGTCATTCAATGTAAGAGGCAGGATTAACAATGCAGAATGTCAACTCAACAATGGGGCATATTCAATCCTGAGTTAGTTCCCACTAGAGCCAGGAAGCTGGGTAGAGGCAATTCCTCCTCCTTGCATTTCCAAGTTTCAGAAGCTGCTGTAAGGATGTATCATATTGGAATTATGATGTGACACTTTATATGACACCAGAAATTAAAAGTAAACAGAATCTTGCCCACCTTCTGGACATTTATTAAACATCTTTTTAAAAAATATTTTAATGGATTTTTTTAGAGAAAGAGGAAGGGAGAGGGAGAGAAGATAGAACCATTGACGATAGAGAAACATAGATCGGTTGCTTCCTGCATGCCCCCTACTGAGGATTCAGCCTGCCACTCCAGCATATGTCCTGGCATGAACTCGAACTAGTGACCTCTATGGTGTATGGTTCAAAACTAAAACCACTGAGCCATGCCAGCCAGGCCCACCTCCTGGATTTAATGAGAAAGACTCTCCAACTCAGAGGAGTGACTGATCCAAATTAGCACAGGTAATTTGCGCATCCCTTCTGAAGGAAAATAAGGCAGTCAGAGGAGGTATACAGAGCAGAACCTTGTACTCATGCACCTGGGATTTGAAGTTCCAGCTCCATCACTACAGACCTCCATGAGAAGTGTATTGTGTGGTAAATCACAATGCTAGTGCCTACCCAGCCACATCAAGTTGGTTTCTGTTTCCATCTCAGAAAACAACCAGTGGCCATACCACCCTGTTCCAGTCTGTTTTAGCCTTTACATTACAAAAAAACAACAACAGAAAACATAAATGAAGAGGCATTCAAGAACTAGGATGCACTTGTGAGTGTTCCATTTGAGATACAATCAGAGGGGCTTGAGAAGAAAAGTCACATATTTATAGCGGCTCCTCAGCTGGGTTAGGTTCATAGACATGATGGGAACTTGGTGGCCTAAACTGGTAGAAGGATACAGGAAGCTGTGGTAGTAAGGATAACAGATAACAGAGCATCCCAAGGACTGAGCGCCATAGCTAACACTTTAACACATAATGTCTACTCACAGGAAGTTAGTATATTTGGGTTTGTTCTGGAACTAATGCCAGGGTCCAAGAAGATGTAATGTCATAGAGGGGACAGCAAGGGTTTCCTTAACATGATAACACTCAAAGTCAAAGGTTAATTAGCACTCAGTCCCAGGAGACCGACCTTTTGGGACAAGCAGAGCCACAGCAAGTAACAGGAGTATAAAAGGAACAAGGAGGGGATTGGGAAAATGTAGGCCAGTAATAAGGTCCCACTCAGGGAGGTTTATGACTTTTAGGGAGACTTAGGTCTCTCTGGGAGAAAGGAAGAGTAGACATACCTACTGAAATAATACAAGCATGAAGACTGAGGAACTTTTAAACTTCTAAGCCTACAAAAGCCCAATGCATTTGCCCATTTTTATGAACTGTGCAAGCTTCCAGTGTACTCAGGAACCAAGTGTGGCTGAGCCTCCAGGAACAGAGTAACATGGAGTCCAGTTGAACGAGGGTTGACACCAACATCGTATAGATCTCATACAAAATTTTGAAGTGAATGGGATCTGTCTAGACAAATGAGAATCACTCAGTAGACAAGAAAAACACAGCTGAGTTTCATCTGAAAATGAGTCCAGTTTTGTTTTATCCTGCTTTTAGAATGAACATTTATTTGCTCTTGCAATCTCTATTAAATAGGTTTTATACACAAAAATAATACAGACTTATCCAGGGATTATCCTACTTTTCTGCTATTTCACATATCTGTTCCAAAAATGAATGTTTAAGAACCAACGTTTTGTGCATATGCGCGCGCACACACACACACACACACACACACACGTGTGTGTATGTGTGTAAGGAAGATTCCAAAAGATTCCACAGTGACACAGTGTGTCAAAATAATAAATTTATCACAAAGAAGTAAGAAATTAATCTTTCGTCCATACCTTCTGTGCAAGAATCTAGTCACTGAATGGACCAACAAAAAATAAAGAGGATCACAGGGAGAAAACAGACTCATCTTTAAAGTGGAAATTTTTGAATGATGACGCCGAACAGAAATTACCTTTTCCCACAAAAACAATATTGATCTTTACAATACTTTCTTACATTTTATTTTACTTTTTTATCTTCATCTGTAGATATTTTTAATTGATTTTAGAGAGAGTGGAAGAGAGAAGGGGAAAGACAGAAATATTGATGTGAGAAAAACACATTGATTGGTTGCCTCCTGCACAAGTCCTAGACCAGGGCCTGGGCCAGGGAGGAGCCTGCAACTAAGGTATGTGCTCTTGACCAGAATTGAACCCAGGACCCTTCGGTTCACAGGCCAAGCTCTATCCACTGAGCCAAACCTGCTAGGGCTTACATTTTAAAGTGCAGCATTACTGAGAATCCCCATCAAGGGCATAACAGGCAAGTTGTCCTTACCTTATAGGATGGAAGTAAAAGCTGCATAGTTCCTCAATGAGTAAACAATAATATAAGATCAAAAGTTAAATCAAAAACTTACTATATATATTTTATATGAATATTTATGTATTTATCAGAAGGTCAGCATGAGGGTTATAGGAGATAAATATTATCAAAGGCAGTGATGTGCAGAAAGCATCTTCAGAGAAGAATTATGAGAGCTCATTACCACTCTACCTTTATTAGTCATGAAATCTTGGATTCCTATTACCTGGCTTTGCCTCAGTTTCTGTAAAGTGGGGGCTGTAATTATAGATCATCTCTTCTAGGGTTCATGAAATAAAAACAATTCATGTGGATATGGAGTATATAATTACTTATGGTTGTCAGTCAATAACTTTTAGCTATTGTTAAGGCAGGTTTCTGTGAGATGTTCAGAAATTTACCAAACAACAACAACAACTAACAAACAAACCCCAAAACTCATGCTAACACAGCAATACCTTAGAAAACCAGCATTAATATGCCCATCCATGTTCACTGGCTTGTCAAGGACTTGCTTACTAAATAAGATAATCCATTTATCAGACCCCTGTAATTAATAAGAACACAGCTCCTCTCCCTGAGCTCTTTTATCAGATACATGACATTAGTGGCAAAGTGACATGACAGTGATATAAAAATTACAACATTAACAGGTGCTGAATAAATAAAACCTGAAGCAAAATCTTCCCTGGTGCCAAGAATAGAATAGCTGAGATGTGGATGGATGTCTCAGGATTGAGTGTAGAGCAGTAAATCACACAGTGCAGGCAGAACACTAGAGATGATACGTTTTCAAAACAAAAACTATGAAATATTGGAGGGGACATACGGCTCTTCTATTTCATTGTGAATGACACCGTGAGTCTAATAAAGTAGCTGATTTATTGAAAACCTTATCACATCTTAAAGGGAGGTGTTTGCGCTCATTCCCTTTACCCACAATAGAACTGGTGCTGTTGTGCCAGAGAAGGTTTGATTTTTTTTAAAGCAAAAGTCAATTTCTTTTACATAAGGACAGTAGGAACCTCAGGCTTCGCTCCTTTGAATATACAGTTTTCAACACAGACACTGACATCATTTGATCATGTTGAAAAAAGGGAATTAATTTTTATAATCAATGACTATTATTGTCCCTTGATTTGTTTAGAGATAAGATTTTCTTCTGTTTAACACCATTCTTTCCATGGCTACATGCTTTCCCTAAATTGGCCAAGGGCACTGGTGTCCCCTCATTTTTTTCCAGAGACAGAAGCAAGGGATAGTCCATGAGAACAGAGACTAAGACAGAGAGGTGTGGGGAGCTTAGCCATTTCTTTAACGTTGTGTCATTGACTTATGGGACTCCCAAATACATCAGTTTGGACATCTGTTTTGTATCCACTAAGAAAAATAGCTTTATTAGTTTTTACTTAGAGCTCTCTTTCTGACTGATGAAACATTTTAAGTTAATAAAACAAGCATATTAATAATTACTCCCCATTTTTCGTCCCAAGAACCCACATATAAATTTTCCTCTTTGGACTCATTTTTCTTGTCCCTGCCTGCTCCAACTCCCCCCCCCCCCCCCGCCACCAGGCTAACTATTAGCTCACACAAATATATGTGCTATTGGTCAATAGTAATAAGACCTTGAATCCCCTTCTTGGCCTCCCTTAAACAAATAATGGTCCTTCAAAAATAAATTTAAAAACTTTCATTCCCATTTTGCTGGAAACCTTATTTCTTTGAAAAATAAATAGAAAGTGACTACAAATGCCTTAGCTTTTCCTTTAAGACATCATGTACTTATTAGATACTAGAGACCCGGTGCACAAAAATTTGTGCACTCGAGGGGGGTCCCTCACCCCAGCCTGTACCCTCTCGCAATCTGGGACCCCTAGGGGGATGTCCACTTGCTGGCTTAGGTCTGTTCCCCAGGGGACTGGTCTAAGCTGACAGTCAGACATCCCTCTGGCAGCATGGGAGCCCTCAGGGGATGTCCACTTGCCAACAGAGAGCAGGCCTAAGCTGCAGTCCGACATCCTTAGCGCTGCTGAGGAGGCTGGATAGGCTCCCGCCACCACCACTGTACTGGCAGCCGTCAGCCTGGCTTGTGGCTGAGCAGAGCTCCCCCTATGGGAGTTCACTGGCCACCAGGGGGCAGCTCCTGCATTGAGCATCTGCCCCCTGGTGGTCAGTGTGTGTCATAGTGACCAGTCATTCCCAGTTGTTCTGCTGTTAGGGTCCATTTGCATACTATCCTTTTCCTTTACAGGATAAAGGCCTAGTACATGGGTGGGGGCCAGCTGGTTTGCCCAGAAGGGTGTCCCAGATCAGGGTAGGGGTCCCATTGGTGTGCCTGGCCAGTCTGGGTGAGGGGCTGAGGGCCATTTTTCAGGCTGGTCACATTTCCTTCAGGGTGGGGGACCCCACTGGAGTGCCTGGTCAGCCTGGGTGAAGGGCTGATAGCTATTTGCAGGCTGGGCACACCCTTTCAAGGTGGGGGTCCCCACTGCGGTGCCTGGCCAACTTGGGTGAGGGGCTGATGGCCATTTTCAGGCTGGCCACGTCCCCCAGCAACCCAAGCTCCCAGCCTCTCCTTTCTTTCTTTCTTTTTTTTTCTGGGATTTATTTATCTTCTATAATTGAAACTTTGTAACCTTAAGTGGAGCTGAGGGCTGGCCAGGTCAGGAGGGAAGCTTGGCTTCCTCCATCACTGGGGGCAACCCAAGCCTTCTGCTCCCTCCAGATCCATGGCCACCGCCATCTTAGTCAGGTTAATTTGCATATTTACTCCTGATTGGCTGGTGGGCATGCCTTGTGGGCATGGCTTGAGCATAGCAAAGGGACAATTAATTTGCATGTTTCTCTTTTATTATATAGGATACCTCAAGATATTCCACTACAATTTCCATAAAACAGCGGTACATGGGCAACAACTAGGTAATTTCTGATTGGTTTTACAACATTTTCAAATTGTTGCAATGTAATAAATTCACCTTTAAATAATAAAAAAAGTCACAGAATACAAAAAGTCAAACTATATTGTTTAAACAGTAATTTTTGATCTTTCAGTATAAACTCAAAAAGAGAGTGATTAAAAAATAGATATCTCAATGATACAGTTTGGGACCTATTGATTTAAACTGGGTAACTGACCTAATAGATACTCAGAAGTTTTGTTTTCTATATTTTAAATTTTTATTTTAGAACACTGCCATTATCCATTACTGATTTTCAGTCTTTCAGCACCAAGACTCCCTAGAAAAAGTGTCATAGTAACATCAAACATAAAAATGCATTTTAATGCTGAAATCTGTTCTATAAGTGTCACTACTGGTCATAACATTGACTAACTCATTTCTAAAATATTTGACAGCATTCAGCACATCTCTTCCTGAATATTATTTTTCTATTTCTTTATTTTGCCCAGAGTTTTCTGAAATTCAAGAGTATTTTGCTTATCACATCAGTTTGCATTTCTGTTCATTTTTCTATTCTCTCTCTTACAAGATTTCCTTTTCAATTAAAAATGAAGAGTGTGAAAAGTCAACTAACAGACCATTCCAAAACTGCATGACCTACTAGTGTTGAAATAAATTAATCTTTGTAAATACAACTTTATCCAGACTTTCAGAAGTTCTATTATAATCATCTAAAGCAGTTCCAAGGAAACCTTAACCTGTCAGGCTTTTATCTGAGACCCTCTTTAGGACAATGGCTCTTTCATAGTGCAGCAATTTAAAAATGATTCACATACTCAGTTCCCATGCTCTGGACAGACAAATGAGTTTTGAAATTGTCTAATAATGTAACTATGCCAGAGTTCCAAGTACTCCCTTCCAATGAAAACATCCCCTGGCCTTCACCCTCTTAAGTGTTTTATCCTCTTGACACCTACATAAATCCTTGAGATAAGATAATGTAAAATGGTGAGTTTATATAATACCATCAAACTGCTGTGTCCACTTGTACAGATGGTTTTGCATATAAATTTTATAAAGTGTTTACACTGCTTAGATTAAATTCTAGATTAGCCAAGTTTCATTTGCTTTACTCTCATCTCTCAGTCATGAATGACTGGTATCAAAATACTGTTATATATTCAAATATGTAAAAACTAAAATAATAACTTTAAAATAGCTTTATAATGAACAATTATGTCTATAGCCACTGATAATAAAATAGACATGTCACACGTTTCATATATTACACATTAATGAAAATGATGCATATAGAAAAGTCCAAATATGTTAGTTTTATTTACTCTAATAAAAGAGTAATATTGAAATTAACCATCTTTCCAGGTGCCTAAACCACACCCACCAGCCAAGCCACGCCCACCAGCCAATCAGAGTGGATGTATGCAAATTAACGCAGCCAAGATGGAGCCCGCAGCCTCGTACCCACCAATGTTGGCTGTGGACCTGGAGGCGTGGCCAGCCAGACCCACCTGGGAATCCCCAGCTGCTGCCCTGGCTGGGCCTGGACCTGTGCACAACTGTGAACCTGGGAACCAGGGGGTGTGGTGAGACAAACCCATCTGGGAATCCCCAGATGCTGCCTCGGCCTAGGCCAGGCTGGGGCCATGGCTGCCGATGAGGGGGCATGACCCATGGGGGACCCGGCAGGTGGCACCCAGTAGCACCTGCTTGCCCATCTCCGTGGTGTGGAGCAGACAGGCCTGGCAGAGAGCAGAGAACCACGTGGAATGGGTCCAAGCCATCAGTAGCACATCTCCTGAGTGCTCCCGAATTGGATAAAGTGCAGGTCCGGGTGAGGGACCTCTCCACTTGTCCTCCCCCTCCCCCACCCTCACCCCACCCCCACCTACCCATGCATGAATTTTGTGCACCAGGCCCCTAGTATTTTAATAATATATAAAACAATTCAGTTTATTATATCTGCCTAAGAAAGCATTATCCTAAATGAGACAAATTTATTTATTCATTTATTTATGTATTTGTAATAACTTGTTCTTTATTTCAAGAGGAAGGGAGACAGAGAGAGGGATAGAAACATCAATGATGAGAGAGAATTATTGATGGGCTGCCTCCTGCATACCTTCACTGGGGATTGAACCTGCAATCTGGGTATGTGCCCTAACCAGGGATCAAACTATGACCTGGTTCATAGATCAATGCTCAACCACTGAGCCATGCCAACTAGGATATTATTATTTTTTAATCCTCACCTTAGGGTATGTTTTTAATGATCATAAAGAGAAAGGAAGGGAGAGAGAGAAAGAAACATTGATGTGAGAGAGAAACATCAATCTGTTGTCTCCCTTACACACCCCAACTTGGATTGAACCCACATCTAAGGTATGTGTCTGACCAGGAATCTAACTCACAACTTTTTTCTGTACAGGACAAAACTCCAAACATCTGAGCCACTGGGCAAGAGTCAAATTTATTTTTGAACAAAAATATTTTCCATTCTTTTTCTTATTTTCTCTTAAATGGGCCTTTGTTGTGTTTTGTCCTAAGATTAGATATTCTTTGCTCAAATACTAAAGTTAAAAAAAAAATAATGTCCCACCTAATTGAGACAATATTTTCCTCTTTAATATATGGAATGGCAAACATTTTGGAGAGGATAGAAACTAAAAAAACTCATGAAAGCTGTGAACATTCCTCCTGCGAAACAGAACGTGCCAAACACATGCACAGCACATGGCATTATTTTTGAAACATGAGAGTAAGTACATCTGACCTAGAAAATTAACAAATTCTATTTTTCCAATATTAGGAATCTTATTTCCACTCTTTCATATTTCACTTTGGAATAAATGTCTTGATATTATTATCATTAACCCAGTTATTACCTGCAAAGGAGCAAAAGGAAGGCATGCCCAGTGAAGTCTGGGTGCTATCTGGATTCAGATTCCAGTGCTTCCACAACCTGTTTGGGAGATCTTGGCGCAGGTATTTTACTCTCTCTGTTCCTCAGTTTCCCTATCTGTTAAATGGAGAGAGCAACTGATACTCTAAAGTACCTACCTCATAGGAGCTGTTTAATAGATTAAATGAGTTCATTAATTCAGCTAGTTACTTACTGTGTTAAGAAATCTACCCAGAACACAATAAATGCTACATGAGTGTTAGCTATTATTATTGAGAAATACTTACTTCTAGCTTCTTTAAATAAAATCTTTTCTGGTTAGAGGTATGTTTTCCCTTTATAATTGCTACTGAGGTTAATCTGTAGATATTGACACAAACTTAAAAAGACAATAGCTCTGATGTTTATATTCCAGACATCATAGTGCTAATGGACTAGAACTCCATGACTATAAATTCATTTATTTAAAAATCCTATAAAAACAAAATGCTAGAATACATGTCTTCGTCATTCTCCAAGTTGTTTGTCATTATTGTCAACAATAACTGACAATAAATTTACTTCCTAATAAATGTGTGCACTAAAACATTTCATTGGATTATATAATTAATCGCTTTTATTTTTCTCTTAGAACTGTCAACATTTGTGCAACCTTTATAATTTCTTCCAAGTTAAGATTCAATTTCTGATATTTCCCCCCATGCTTGGTTAGTTTCTTTTTCTCAAATAACTGATAAGTTTGACATGCCCTACTTAAAATTATGCAGTGATTTCCATATTTTCCAATGCATGATACAATGCTAAAATGTAAAAATGCCATGTCAGTCGCTCTCCACAAAAAAAGTTCTCTCTGTAAGAAAGATATTCCCCTCAATATTTTTAATACAGTAACTCCAGAAATCCTAACAGTACATTAATGTTGTGGGAAAAGCTTAAAAAATAGATTCTCACAAGGAGAGCAACTGAGATGACTTTCTTAAGGATAAATAATTTCTTATGGTTCTATTTGTAACACAAAATTATTTTAACCCCAACTGGTATAAAAGAGTTAAAGAATTTTCCCATCATCACACTGGACAAACTGTTGGGTATAAATATATATAAAATATATGCATATATTTTATATATTTATATTTATATCCACACATACTATTAAAAGGTAGAACAATAATATATTTCCTTTATAATAAATATATGCTTCTGAGCACTGTTGTTGTTTTTTTTGAGAACTCTAAATTTTCAAGATATAGTTCATGGAAAAGGAAAACACACACACATATTTAACTGCCATCCTATCTTTCACTAACTATGAATATGATGCCAGAAACACTTGCACAGAAATATACTTAAAAGAAAGTTCATCACAGTTTTATTTATAATTGCAAAATATTGGAAACAGCCTTGCTGTCCAACAATAGGATACTCACACAAATTATAAGAAATCCACAAAATCCTAATAGGCAACTATCAAAAGCATGTTGAATTAAAACATTGTGTATTTTTCAAAACTTATTAGACTACAAACCAGCATATATTTATGCTCACATATACATATATGTCCTTTTAGTATAGTTTTAGATGTATACAGAGACACAGTTATAAACATGTAAATATAAAATACTCCTGGCCAAGTGCTTTATATACACTATCCTAAGAAGCAAACATTAAGGCTTGGGAAAGTTATTTAATTAGCTAAGTTAAAATTCAATTCATTTGTGTCTGCTCTCTTGAGTACTATGCTGAACTCCCTATTTGTGGAACAAAGAAAAATTATAATAAAAGATAATTATTATTTTTATAATGATAATTTAATTAAACATACATCGTAAGGGAAAGAAAAACTATAACATAAAATATGTTTACCAATAAATAATAATATAAATAAAGAAAATACTTAACAAGAGAAATAACTGTACTTACTGCCTTACATTCTTAGTGATTTTATGCCAAACTCCTACCGCACCTTTTATCAACACTGAAAAATAATTTCACTGTTTCAGGATGAAAAGATTTTGGTTATTTGAAACATGATTGTAACTTGTAGCCTTCATAACTTTTAGTTTTAAGCAATTTTATTACATTGGGTGCTGATGTCAGAGCTTTTAATATGGGCATTACATCAAAATAGAATCTTTGGCCTGCATTTCCTAAATGCAGATTTGGGGCACAATTCATTGTACAAATACAGTAAATCTTAAAGAGAAGCAATATACTATTTGGTGGGTCATATGTGCCTACAGACTTATGAATATGCAAGTGTGGTGTTATTTAAAATTTTCAGTAGACAAAAAATATAACAGAAAAAAATGCATGAATAACTATTTTGCAAGTTTAATCTTATAGTTTATTTCTCCATTTTCTTTTTATTATTACTGTTTATGATTGCCTTCTATCTTCATTGTTGCTTAACAGCAAATGACAAGAAATTTGCATTGCTGGATGTATGCCTTTCATAAATTTTGCAGAGCTTCACATGCAAAAAGGCTGATAATACTGAAATATATGATAGAAAGAAAAGTTTCACTTTAACAGATTATACTTGACAAAATAATATTCAAATAAAAAATTCACAGGTGCACTTATTTTTTTTTCTTCCAGCTTTGGATATTCTTCTTTGGTGACTTATATTTGGGAAGGTCTTAAGTGATTCATACAAGTTTCACCTACCATAGGACAGCTTTCCTTTACAGGATAATTTTTAAGTGTTTCAATATTTCTATGTGACTAGGGTATAAAATCTCTGATGTACTATTCACACACTTCACTATTTTTAGTGCATGTATTAAATATTTTAAAAATAGGGATTATAAACCCAAATAGATACAGTTTTGCCTTTTTGCTACTGTTTGATTTTCAAAAGATACTTCACCTCTGAAGCAGAGAAACAAGATGGCGGCATAGGGTAGACACCGTAAATGCAGCCGTGAACAACTATTTCAGAAAAACCTCGAAAAGAACACACGGACACCACTCGCACCCACAGGAAGGCTGGCTGAGTGAAAATCCTACAACTAGAGAAGAGTCTGAGACTCAGAGGAGCAGCGGAAGCAAAGTACAGAGGTACGGAGGCGCGCAC
>PVJC01010536.1:0-43513 GCA_004026665.1 Murina feae
GCCTGGATGACCCAGGTGGGATCTGATTCAGTTCACATCTTCCTCCTTCAACAAACACTTATGAGTGTGTATGTGTGCCAGGCTCTCTGCGTCCTGTTAGGATTCACTGAACAAGACAGTCCTCCCCAATCTAGCAGGGGAGAAAATACCAAATAAGAACTGACTGTTTCTTAGCCCCTGTGCTCCACCAACATTTACTGGTTCTCCCCTTCTAGACTCGGACACACAACCTCTGAACTCTGCTAATGACATCCAGATACAGAGCTTCCACTGCAGCCCTCTCGTACTTGTAAAATACTTGTGAAGCAACACAAGAAAGAATGTGGTAACTCAGTCTTTTCCAAAATGTGGTTTGCAGTCCAGAGATGGTTTGCATAATTTTAGCTGAAACACAGAAGAATTTGCCTAATAGTTGTAATTTGTTTAATGTATATGGGGGGGTGAGTTAAACAACATCAAACCAGTGATTTCTTGGGTTCCAATTAAAGAAAAATATTACAGTAATAGTAATAATTTAGGCATATGGAAAAATCAGGAAGGTGAGGAACAACAAAGTCAAGAAGAGACTGACATTTGTGAAAATAGAAGTGAATCCATTGGCAGAAGTGCTTTCCCGGCACTAGGATGATGAGAATGCCATTGTGATGAAACACATGGTTTATAATCATTTTCATAACCCAACAAGGGCCTCAGCTGGCTCCATTGTTAATTTTCTCTTCCCTCTACACCCTGCAACTCCTACGGCAGTGTCTGACATCACAGTGACTGATATGTTCCTCCTCATTCACCAACTCAGCTTCCCCTGAAAAAACTCAACCAGGAGAACAATGATAGTGAAGAGAGGGAAATAGTCAACTGTCTTTGGACCTGGGTTCTGAACATGCTGGGTTTGCATCATGCAAGTTGATATTGTGGTCAACTAGTGGTAGGAAAGCTGCCATGCCTTCAGCCTTTGCCTGTCCCATTTCCTCCCTAGACCTCCAGTGCAGACCTCAGGCGAAAGCAGAAAATAAGTATTGGTTTTATTCCAACATTCTTTCCACCTGCCCTATTTAATGCAGGCAACAAAAACCATATGCCATTTGACTTTGGCTTTTGGACTTGAATTTTTTGCCTCTACCTTGGAACAATTTTATTTAGTCAAAAGTCATTAATGTTCTAGTAGGATTTAAGAGGCTTCACTTGGACATCTGACATTTGGAATACTCTTGGTCAGGGACTTACACACCAGGGAAGCCAAATCTATCAGTAGACCTCAAATCTCCTGGATTTCAAGAAAGTTGCAGTACAAGACATTTGCCTGTCTGCCAAACACCCCATTCTGAAAAAGTGTGCTAGCCAGAATCCTTGATTGTAAGTGGCAGAAACTCAGCACAAACTGACATAGGCCAAAAGAGCTATCTGTTCGTGTAACCGAGATGTTCCAGATGTGTAATTAGATACTGGTACTCAAGGGGGGCATGAATGTGTGTACATATGCCTTCCCCATTTCTTAGATTCCTTTGCTTTTTTTTTTTTTTTTTTGATTGGCCTCATTCTCTCTTACTAAGAGGAGAATTCTTCCATAAAGTGGGGAAGGTGCCCTTCAAAAGCCCCAAGATATATCCTCCTGCCATATGACCCTAAGTGCACAACAATTATCCATCATCTTGCTTCAAATTAAAGAAATCTGTCCCAGCTAATTTCACAAGCCCATCTACATGTCCAGGTGGGGCAGGGGGGTGAATGGCAGTCCCACCATAGTCACAGGCTATAAATTCCTATTGTACATTGCAGGATGCTGCCCGTCCATTGCCCTGATAGAGCAATCCTTATGACAACAGCTAATTAGATTACTTTGGACTCCTAAGCCAAAAACTGTCCATCCATCCAATCCCTCTGACTGGAAATGTGGCCTGGGCGCTCAGACTTTTTTTCATGGAATTTGAAAATGGGAGCAGCAGGGACTGAGCCATTTACTTGAGGCAGCTGGACTACATGACATGACAGACACCGTGGGCAATGTGCAGCTGAAATTATAAAGAAGCCAGCTGGTCAGAGCAGAGAGAAAGCTGGGCTCTGAGACCACATCCCCTCTCACAGAGGCTTGAGGAGTTGCTGTCTCCCTTTACTGGGCATTCCAGTGCCTGGAAAAGCTGTGGTATGAGAAGGGCATCCAGGTAAGAAATGGCTCACACATCTTGGCTTTTTACCTGCATTGTCTCAGTGCCTTGTTGTTGTACTCCCTTAGAATGTCTTCATTCTCTCCATGTTATGGATGAAACCCCAAGGTTCAGAGAACCTATCTGATCTTTCTCAAGCTAGAAAGTCTCTAAGTTGAGAATGTATCCTCCCCAGCTCTAAGTTACCTCAGAACTTTGGGTATCAGAGGAAGATCTATGCTGGGGCATGGATGTGATCACCATCGAGTTAGGCTCTGAGAGATACTCATTAAAGCCAAGGCAGGAATGAGACTGCCAAGCAAAGGATTACAGCTCTGCGCATTATGTGCTTTGTCAGCAGAGAGGGACTGAGGTAAAATGTATGGAGGGAGCAGTGGTCATGCTTCTAGGTGCCATAAAACGGACTTCCAATCGTTTGTTTTCTAGGACTTGGCAATTTCCTGCCATGTTTGGATTGCATCATCCTCACATTGAATTCGGTGTGTATCTCTAAACAAATTATGCAAATTAGCACTGGCTTATAGGGCCAGGCTGCAGAGAATGAGGTGGAGAATATCAAGAAATGGATGTGAGGCTGGAAATGGTCATTCCCACCCAGTCTTAATGAACAAGATTCCACATTGAGCTGTTCTGCCCCTGGGGAATTCAGAATATTCTAACATTTTAGTAAGACTTTTTAACAGCAACAAATAAAAAGGAAAGCAAATTGATTGGATTGAAAAAAATCAATATTGTGAAAATATCCATACTACCCAAAGCAATCTACAGATTCAATCTCTATCAAAATTCCAATGGCATTTTTAAAGAAATAAAATAAATAATCTTAAAATTTGTATGGAATCACAATACACATACACACACACACATAGCCAAAACAATCTTGAGAAAGAAAAACAAAGCTGGAGGCATCATGCTCCCTGATTTCAAACTATATTACAAAGCTATAATAACCAAAACAGTATGGTGTTGGCATAAAAATGGACACAGATCAATGTAACAGATTAGAGCCCAGAAATATGTCCATGCATATATGGTCAATTAATGTATATCAAAGAAGCCAAAAACATATAATAAGGAAAGAACAGTCTCTTTAGTAAATAGTGTTGGGAAAACTGGACAGACAT
Source organism: Murina feae (assembly GCA_004026665.1). Lineage (NCBI taxonomy): Eukaryota > Metazoa > Chordata > Mammalia > Chiroptera > Vespertilionidae > Murina > Murina feae. The sequence continues at coordinate 3,287 of PVJC01010536.1, forward strand.
ATGCAAAAGAATAAAACTTGACCACTGTCTTACACTACACACAAAAATTAACTCAAAATGGATTAAAGATTTGAACATAAGATCTGAATCCATATAACTTCTATAAGAAAACATAGGTGTAAGCTCCTTGACCTAGGTGTTAGCTATGATTTTTTAATCTGACAGTAAAATCAAAACCAACAAAAAGAAAAACAAATAAGTGGGACTACACTAAACTATAAAGCTTCTTCACAGCAAAGGAAACCAACAACATTCCAAGTAACCTTCTGAAGGGGAGAACATATTTCCTAATCATATATCTGATAAGGGACTAAAATCTAAAATATATAAAGAACTCATGCAACTCACTAGCAAAAAAAAAAAATCTGATTTTGAAAATGTGCAGAGGATCTAAACAGACATTTTCCAAAGAAGATATACAGATGGCCAGCAGGTACATAAAAACATGCTCCATATCTTTTATCATCAGGAAAATGCAGATCAGAACACCTGTTAGAATGACTTATCAAAAAGATAAGAAATAACAAGTGTTGACAAGGATGTGAAGAAAAGAGAACCATGTTGGCAGGAATGTACATTGGTGTAGCCATTATAAAAAACAGTATAGAAATTCTTCAAAAAATTAAACATAGAACATTGTATGGATCCAATAACGTCACTTCTAGTTAATTTTTTTAAAGAAAACAAAAATACTAACTCAAAAGATATTTGCACCCCTATGTTCATTGTAGCATTATTTATACTAGGGGCCCAGTGCACAAAAACTTGTGCACTGGGGGGAGGGGTCCCTCAGCCCAGCCTGTGCCCTCTCACAGCCAGGGACAGCTTCTTGGTCACGGGACAGTCCAGGGCTCTTAAGGGCTCGGGGTATGGTAGGCTTCCCCGCATTGCTGCCAGCAGCTCAAAGAGCCCAGGCTCCAGCTCAGGGCCACTGCAGGGCCATGGACGGGGAACCCATCCAGAGGCTCCATGGGGAGCAAGACACCCGCCTCGGAGCCAGCCCCGTAGTCTGGCCCCAGCAGCTCGAAGAACTCCAGGGTCTTGGAGACTTTGTCCAGATCACACAAGTTCACACCACACCCCAATGGGCTGCCCCCCGCCCCCACCACTGCCCACGCTGCACCCGCCACTGTTCTCCATGGCTGCTGGCCTCCATCTTGGCTGGGTTAATTTGCATACAGCCGATCTGTCTGGTGGGTGTGGCCTGACTGATGGGTGTGGCTTAGACATCTGGGAGAGACAGTTAATTTCCGTATTAACTCTTTTATTAGAGTAGATAGCCAAGATATGGAAGCAATGTAAGTGTTTATTTATGGATGATGGATGAACAGATAATGGAAATGTGGTATATATACAAAGGAATATTTTCAGCCATAAAAAATAATGAAATCGAGAACCAAGATGGCAGCATAAGGTATATACCTGAATGCGCAGCTTCCCACAAACACATTAAAAAATACAACAATAAAGCTAAACAACCATACTCCAGAACCAAGGGAGTGAAAGCTTTACAACTAGAAGGCAAGAGAAGGAGTGCATTGAGACTGAGTAGAAGTTCTTGACACCAAAACAGAGAGGTATGGATGCGCAAAAGGGTGGCAGCAGCGCGAAAGGGTGGAGGCGACTGCTGCACCTGGGTCTGTGGTTCGGAAGGGTTTACAAGCTCCGGGGTTGCACTGAATGCTTTGCGGGTGGTTTGGCAACAGGGCAGAAGATGACAGTGGCGTTCTAGCAGAGCTGTTCGCAGCAATCACCGACGCAGAGCTCCGAGACTCAGGGACTCTGGAACACGCAGATGCCAGGGCGTGGAAAATCTGAAGCCTGCTGAGGGGCAGCCATCGTGGGTTGCTCCGCCCCATTGACTCTGAGATCCCACCCCAAGCTATTTGCCTGTCTGCCTGCAACCTAAATTAACAGACTGCTGTTGGGACAGAAAACACCACTCTATCAATGCAGGGAAGCAACCAAAATGTGGAGACAAAGAAACAGACCACAAAGGACAGAAATGGAGGAAAGCAAATGACTGGATATAGAGTTCAGAACCACAGTGATAAAGTTACTCAAGAATCTTCTACGAACCTCTGAGGAACTAAGTGAGACCTTCAAGGATCTTAATGAGAATACCAAGAAAATGGAAAAGGACCAATCAGAAATTAAGCATACACTGATTGAAATAAAGAATAATATACAGAGATCCAACAGCAGCCTAGAGGATCACAAGAATCAATCAAAGATATGAAATACCAGGAAGCAAAAACAGCCAACCAGAAAAGAAAAAAGAATCCAAAAAATATGAAGATAGTGTAAGGAGTCTCTGGGACAACTTCAAGCATACCAACATCAGAATTATAGGGGTGCCAGAAGAAGAGAGAGAGCAAGATATTGAAAACCTATTTGAAGAAATAATGACAGAAAACTTCCCCTACCTGGTGAAAGAAATGGACTTACAATTCCAGGAAGCACAGAGAATCCCAAACAAAAGGAATCCAAAGAGGAACACACCAATACACATCATAATTAAAATGCCAAGGGAAAAAGACAGAGTCTTAAAAGGAACAAGAGAAAAGCAGTTAATTACCTACAAGGGAGTACCCATATGACTGTCAGCTGATTTCTCAATAGAAAACATGCAGGCCAGAAGGGAGTGGCAAGAAATATTCAAAGTGATGAATAGCAAGAACCTACAACCAAGATTATTCTACCCAGCAAAGCTATCATGTAAAATTGATGGTCAGATAAAGAGCTTCACAGACAAGAAAAAGCTAAAGGAGTTCATCACCACCAAACCAGGATTATTTGAAATGTTGAAGGGCATTCTTTAAGAAGAGGAAGAAGAAGAAACAGGTAAAGATTAAAATTATGAACAACAAATACCTATCAACCAGTGAATATAACAATTAAGTCAATAGAAATATCTGATGAACAGAATAAACTGGTGAATAGAATAGAAGTATGGGCATAGAAAGGGAATGGACTGACAATTTTTAGGGGGCTGAGGGGAGAGGTATCGGAAGAGACTGGACAAAAATCTTACATCTATGGATGAAGACAGTGGTGGGGGTAAGGGCATGGGGTGGTGGGGGGAACCAGGTGGAGAAGAGCTATGGGGGTTTTAAAAAAAGGAGCATCTGTAATAATCTGAACAATAAAGATTTATTTTTTAAAAAATAATGAAATCACACCTTAGCCAGTTTGGTTCAGTGGATAGAGTGTTGGCCTGCAGACTGAAGGGTCCCAGGTTCAATTCTGGTCAAGGGCACATACCTTGGCTGCAGTTCCCTGGCCCTGGTTGGGATGCATACAGGGGTCAACCAACCGATATATCTCTCTCACATCGATGTTTCCCTCTCCCTTTCACTCTCTCTAAAAACCAATAGAAAAATATCCTCAGGTGAGGATATAACAACAACAACAACAAAAATAAAATAGAATGAAATCTTGCTATTTGCAATAACACAGATGGACTCTGAGGGCATTCTGCTAGTGAAACAGTCATACAGAGAAAGATAAATCCCATATGATTTTGCTTATATGTAGAATCTAAAAAAAAATGAAAGTTCATAGAGAAAGGGCTAAAAGATAAAAAGAAAAAAAGCCATGTACATTTTGATTTACCACTGTATTTTCAGAAGTAAACTATGCTTTTCATATAGGTGAGCAAAACAAGATTTACTGAATCTATTAGCTAGTCAATTCTTGGTTTTAAAAAAAAAAAGCTCACCTTAGCCAGTTTGGCTCAGTGGCTAGAGCTTCAACCTGTGGACTGAAGGGTCCCAGATTCAATTCTGGCAAGGGCACATGCCTGGGTTTTGGGCTTGATCCCCAGTAGGGGGCATGCAGGAGGCAGCCAATCAATGATTCTCTCTCATCATTGATGTTTCTTTCTCTCTATCCCTCTCCCTTCCTCTCTGAAATCAGTAAAAAATATATTTTAAAAAATTGTATTATATACTTTATCTTGAATATGGGAAGTAGGGATTGAATGCTGAAAATATAACCTATAAAACCTACTTGTTTCAAAACTAAATAAAATTTATAATAAAAAAGTAAAGTATGGTTCATCATTAGCACACACTGACATAAATGTTAAGGAACCAAAATATGTGCTGAGACAACTTTTAAATATTCCCTTGTACTTACCTTTACTCCATGATCCTTATTTCTATCCTTGCTCCCAACAAATTCAAGCAGCTGCACAGCATGCTTACAACCCTAGAGGGAAACCTGCCAAAGCAAAACTCGGAGAAAAAGAATAAAGCCCTGGCTTATGCGTTTCAAAACAGGCTGCTGAAACCCTTGCCAGAAACAGTAGTTTTCAGAAGTTTCTAAACCCCAGAAGCCAGGTTTTTTAACATCAAAAAGTCAGAGCACACCTTAAACAATAAATTGGGGGGAAATAGTATCCTCCCTAGCTTTCAGAGGAGGAACAGATTCCATTGGTTGGATGGGAGAGAAGATAGTCTGGAAAAAAAGTGAAATGGGGTGAGGATTGTCTAGAGAGACACCGTGGACAGCTTTCCCTATGCTGTGCAAGGACAGCAAGAAGTTTGATCCAGGATGGAAACACACAGGGCTTCTCAACTTCAGCGCTACTGTCATTTTGGTCAGATAATTCTTTGTGGTGGGGGCTGCTCTGTGCACTGTAGAATATTTAGTAGCATCCCTGGCCTCTACTCCCTAAATGCCAGTAGCACTGACAAATTATGGTGGCCAAAAAGAATTGCAGATGTTGCCATGTACCCATTGGGAGTGCAGAGAAGCGGTGGAGAGAGGGCAAAATTTTCCCCAGTTGAAAACCAATGAGATAGAGTCAGAGATGGAGGAGAGAGAGAGAGAGAGAGAGAGAGAGAGAGAGAGAGAGAGAGAGAGAGGAAGCTGGAGTAGAATGAGAGACAGAGAAGATTGAGATTACATACACTTACGCATACATATTTTTCTAATACAAAAGTTCTGTGTTCTTAATGCAGAAAACTTTAAGAACAAACAAAAAATTTTCCTAAGAAATCATCAATACTCTACCCACTCAGAAATAATCATTGTTAATGTTTTATCTACACATAATTTTTCTAATATATGCATTTTATTTCCAGAAAACCAGAAAGTGGGGCCACATAACCATATGTTATCTTGTTTTATCTGCAATTTTTTTACTTACAAGTCAGGAATTTTCACAGAGGCATAGCATTCCTAACCATAGCCACACACCATATACTAATCCATCCCCAATTGCTAACCATTTAGGTTACTCTCAATATTTTCCCATCATCATCAATGCCCTGGTGAACATCTTTATATATTCCTTTGACTGTTTTCTTAGGGTAAATTCCTAAGGAATGTTCTCAACATAGGAAACTGATATTTGGAGAGTTACATCTAAAATATTTACTACCTCACTGGTTTAAGTCATAGTTTGATGACTTACAGTATACCTTCCGCTTCTCTAGTGCTTTCACCTTTTCACAGTGCTTCCTACGTTGTCAAGAGGGCAGAGCAGCTTCTCATGGTCCCTTTGTACTGATGAGAAAATGTGTTCATGGAAGTCACATGACTTGCCAACAGCAACACAATTACTTAGCAACAGAGGATTAAAACCCAACTCCACTAAGTCCCAGGCTTTTTGCTATTAGTGCTCACACAGCAGCATATAAACTGCCAAAATTAAAACAATTCAGAGGAAATTATTATGTCTCCTGCTCATAGATGACATGCAAGTTCGTGAGCACTAAGGGTAATTCTTGATTATCAATTCTGTCTCTAAGAACAGTTTTGTGCAGGTGCCAGAATTCCCAAAACATAGTCAAGGCTGAGCCCTTGGTTGAGCAAATCTGCTGCTTCCTGTGCAAAATTCCACAACCGATCTCAGCTCCAGATGCTGACTTAGGGGGTAATACTTGAAGATGCTAATTCCAGCAGCTGCTTTGCTTTTATCCCTGAAGACACATTAAGTTGTTACAGTTGGTTTTGACTCCCAGTTACCTTCTAACACTGATTTATTACCAATTAATTTCTTATCGAGGAAACACAACCCCATCCTCAGTGTTTTGGATAATGACATCTAAGTATTTCATATTGCCTTAGGCCTGAACAGTTGCAAAAGAGTGCATCTAATGTCCATTACCTTGTAGCGCTTGCGTTCTTTTTCATGTTTTGATTCACATACACACAAAAATGCTACCCGTTGCTTTGCCATTTTTTAGGTTTAATGAGACTACATTCTGAGGGGGAACAGAGTACAGCTTAATAATATTTTAAGTAGTTTATAGAAACATCCCTTCTACCATGGGCTTAATTTTAAACCAAAGTCAACTTCTGCAGCGCTATCAAAGGCTAACGAGTGCCTTGATAATAAGCACTGAAAGAAGCAATGAGTCGATTAGTTAAGAAATATCCTAGACCTCCGAAACACAGCTAGGAAAACAACTCAACTGTACCCAGAGAAAACTCATTACAAAGAAGCATTCCGCCGTCCCCGGGATCCATTTTCTTACCCATCAGGAATAAGGAATCTTTCGGGCAGCCTGTGGCAGGTAATTGATAATCACTAATTTAAGGGTTAAATTAAAGCTTGAAGCTCCAGATAAACCTTGAACCAGTTTCTCTTGGTTCTAATAATACCTAGAGAATAAACTCAATTTATTTTTTCTTTTCTTTTTTATTTTTTTTAATATATTTTATTGATTTTTTTACAGAGAGGAAGGGAGAGAGATAGAGAGGTAGAAACCTTGAGAGAGAGAAACATCGATCAGCTGCCTCCTGCACACCCCCTACTGGGAATGTGCTCGCAACCAAGGCATATGCCCTTGACCAGAATCGAACCTGGGACCCTTCAGTCTGCAGGCCAATGCTCTATCCACTGAGCCAAAAACAGTCAGGGCTCTCTTGTTTCTTATATCTTTAATCTTTACTGTTGAGACTATTGCAGATGTCCACCATTTTCCCCCAGTGCCCCCCTCCACCTGGTTCCCACCCCAATCCAGACTTTTACTACCTTATTGTCTGTGTCCATAGGTAACACATATATGTATATAAGATCTTTAACCTCTTCCTGCCCACTGCCCCCATTCCTCTGAGATTCATAAGTCTGTTCCATGTTTCCATGCCTCTGGTTCTATTTTATTCATCAGTTTATTTTGTTCATTGGATTCATTGTTCATTTATTTTGATTTTTAGATTCAAAATAATCTACGTATTTATTGCCACTTTATTATTCATGTTATCATTTCTTCTTATTCTTATTCCTCTTCTTAAAGAATACCCTACAGCACTTCATGTAATACTGCTTTGGTGGTGATGAACTCCTTTAGCTTTTCCTTATCTGTGAAGCTCTTTATCTGACCTTCAATTCTAAATGATAGCTTTGCTGGGTAAACGTGGTCATAGATGCTTACTATTCATCACTTTGAATATTTATTGCCCCTACCTTCTAGCCTCCAAAGTTTAAGTTGAGAAATCAGCAGACAGTCATATGGGTGCTCCCTTGTAGGTAACTAACTGCTTTTTACTTGTTGCTTTTAAGATTATCTCTTTGTCTTTTGCCCTTGGCATTTTAATTATGATGTGTCTTGGTGTGGTCCTCTTTGAGTTCCTCTTGTCTGGGACTCTCTGCACTTCTTGGACTTGTAAGTCTATTTCTATCACCAGGTGGGGAACTTTTATGTTATTATTTATTCAAATAGGTTTTCAATATCTTGCTCTCTCTCTTCCCTTTCTGGTACCCCTATGATGCAAATGTTGGTATGCTTGAAGTTGTCCCAGAGGCTCCTTAACTCTCTTCATATTTTTGGATTCTTTTTTCTTTTTGGTCTTCTGATTTGGTGTTTTTTGCTTTCTCATATTCCAAATCATTAATTTGATACTCAGAATCCTCTACTGTTGAATCCCTGTGAATTATTCTTTATTTTAGTTAGTGTATGTTTAATTTCTGAATGGTCCATTTTCATGTCTTTGAAATTCTCACTAAGATCCTTGAAAGTCTCACTAAGTCCCTTGAAGCTCTCATTGAGATCCTTGAGCAACCCTATAACCACTGTTTTGAACTCTGTATCCAGTAGTTTGCTTGCTTCCATTTCATTTATTTCCCTTTCTAGAGATTTCTTCCATTCTTTCACTTTTGACATGTTTCTTTGTCTCCACATTTTGGCTGCTTCAGTGAGTTTGTTTCTATATGTTAGGTAGAACTGCTATATTTCCCAGTCTTTGGTAGAGTGGCCTTGCGTAGTAGTTGCCCTATAGGCTCAGCCTCTCAGGCAGGGGCCTCTGCAGCCTCTATATCCCACCCCATTAAAAAAATGCCACACAAGGGTGTTGGACCAGCTCATTCCATGCCTCCACACCTCCTACTAGTCTTGATGTACTTTCCTCTTTACTTTTTTAGTTGTAGGACTTCCATTCAGCGGATTTCAGGGGTTCTGAATAATGGTGTTGCTGTATGTTAGCTATAATTTTGATGTGGGTGTGGAAAGTGGTGAGTACCAGCGTTTATCTACACCACCTTGGTTCATCTAAGGACAGTGCTGTGCCATCACTGTTAGTTACTTGTGAACACTTTCATCACCCCCAAGAGAAACTCCACGCCTCTTAAGCAGCTCCCATACCCTTCCCCAGCCCTTTGCCACTAGCCTTCACTCTAAGGTCAATTTAAAACATCACATAACTTCTGGGAAGGGGGCAGGAGTTAGAGGAGGGGATCAGTTGGGGGGAGAGAAAGGTGGACATCTATAATATTTCAATAATAAAGATAAATTTTTAAAAATAAATAAAACAGCACATAACTTTTCTGTTTCCTAGAATGCTTCCTCCAGTTACTTAAAATTATTTTGCAGGTTTGTAATTTTTAATAAAGTGTACAACAGATTCATCTAGAAATTCTATTTTACTTTCCTGATTGCCTGCCTCTCTTTGGAGCTGTTCTGTGTGTGCATGTATATGACTCTCTGTGTAAGATTATTACCTTCAACATACTTGCTTTCTAACAGATAGACACTCAAGTATGTAAATGTGCATTGCATAAACATGAAATAAAGAGTTTCTGAGAGTATGTCAAATTCAAAGATGATTGTAACTTCCTCCTGGGAGTTGTGAGTAAAGGGACACATTAGCTGTGACATGCTTAGTAAAGAGCAGGAGCCATCAGAGCACATGTAATGCATGTGATGGAGTTCTGAAGGATGGAAAGAGCTGCAACACAGAAAGCAGACAGAGCTGCAACAGAAAGGAATGGAACTCTGAGGCCTGTGGTAGCACCATGACCCTCGAGAACATTGTGTCATTTCATTATTAAATGATAGAAGCCAGTCACAAAAGACTGCATATGCTATAATTTCATTTATTGAAAATGTCTAGAATGGGAAAATCTGTAGACAAAGTGGGTTAGTGGCAAAGGGCTGGGGAAGGGTATGGGAAGATTGCTTAGGGTGTGGGGTTTCTCTTGGAAGTGATGAAAGTATTCACAAGTAAGTAACGGTGATGGCACAGCACTGTCCATCCACTAAAAGCACTGAGATGCATGTGGTATGAATTATAGCTCAATAAAGCTTTTCTAAAAAAAAAAAAAACAAGCAGAGACAGAAGGGCCTCAGAGGGAGCCTGAGCTGTAGGAGATCATTCACTAATTGGAAATTTTTTAAAAGCAAGATAAAATCCTACCGGATCTGTGCTCAGGTCAACCAACTAAATTCAGCAGATATTGCCCTAACTGGTTTGGCTCAGTGGATGGAGCATTGGCCTGTGGAGTGAAGGTTCCCAGGTTCGATTCAGGTCAAGGGCATGTGCCTTGGTTGCAGGCACATCCCCAGTGGGAGGTGTCTGGGAGGCAGCTGATCAATGTTTCTCTCTCATCGATGTTTCTAACTCTCTATCCCTCTCCCTTCCTCTCTGTAAAAAAATCAATAAAATATATTTAAAAAACAAAATAAAATAAATTCAGCAGATATTGCCCAAGCACCTATATGTATCAACTACCTAAATATAAAAAGATGCTGCCCTTTTGGCGTTATGGACTTTTACTAGAAAATCAAATATCTAATCTAATAAAAGAGTAATATGCAAATTGACCCTCACTTCATTACACATAAGCCATGCCTCCCCATCCAAATCATGCCCACCAGCCAATCAGAGCAGCTGTATGCAGATTAACCCAGCCAAGATGGCGGCCGGCAGCCACAGAGCTAGAGCAAACAGGAGGCTTCTGTTGCACCAGCAATGGAGGAAACTGCCTGCCTAGGCTGCTCAAGGCAACGAAGTTTCAATTATAGAAGCCACGGAGCTGAAGCAAACAGGAGGCTTCATTTCACCAGTAATCAAGGAAACTGCCTGCCTAGGCAGCCTCTGGCCTCCACTCAAGACAACAAAGTTTCAACTATAGAAGATAAATAAATCCCAGAAACCTGATTCCTGCCAGCCTCGCTGGGATGTTGGGTCAATGGGAGCTATGGCCAGCCTGCAAACAGCCATCAGTCCCTCATCCAGGCTGGCCAGGCACCCCGGCAGGAACCCCACCCTGATCTGGGACACCTTCAGGGCAAACTAGCCAGCCCCCACCTATGCACCAGGCCTCTATCCTGTATAACCCTATATAATAAAAGGGTAATATGCAAATTGACCCTAACAGCAGAACCACTGGGAATGACTGGTCACTATGACACACACTGACCACCAGGGGGCAGATGCTCAATGCAGGAGCTGCCCCTGGTGGTCAGGGCACTCCCACAGGGGGAGCTCTGCTCAGCCACAAGCCAGGCTGATGGCTGCCAGAACAGTGGTGGTGGTGGGAGCCTCTCCTGACTCCTCAGCAGCACTAAGGATGTCTGACTACAGCTTAGGCCTGCTCCCTGCTGGCAAGTGGACATCCCCTAAGGGCTCCCGGGCTGCCAGAGGGATGTCTGACTGCCAGCTCAGGCCTGATCGCCTGAGGAGTGGGCCTAAGCCAGCAAGTGGACATCCCCCAAGGGATCCCAGTCTGAGAGAGGGCATAGGCCGGGTTGAGGGACCCCCCTGAGTGCACAAATTTTTATGCACCAGGCCTCTAGTTTTTTAAATAAACAAAGTACAAATATTAAGAATGATTATTGTCATTAGCAGGTGACATGATATTGTACATAGAAAGCCCTACAAACTCCATAAGGAAACTACTAGACTTACTAAATAAATTTGGCAAGGTAGAAAGATGCAAAATCAACATCCAAAAATCAATGGCATTTTTATATACCAATAATGAACTCTCAGAAAGAGGAACTAAAACAACAATCTCTTTACCATTTCAACAACAACAAAAATAAGATATTGAGGGATAAACTTAACCAAGGAGATAAAAGTCCTTTACTTGGAAAACTATAGGACATTGTAAAAAGAAATAGAGGAAGATACAACAAATACCATGTTCATGGATTAGAAGAATTAACAGCATTAAAATATCCATACTATCCAAAGCAATCTACAGATTCAACACAAAATCCCTACTAAAATACCAATTATGTACTTCATAGAGCTAGAAAAAATACTCCAAAAATTTATATGGAACCAAAAAAGACCCAGAAAAGCTCCAGAAACTTTGAGAAACAAGTATAAATATGGAGGGATCACAATACTGGTTATCAAACTATACTCTAAAGCCATTGTAACCAAAAAAGCCTGCTACTGGCACAAGAATAGGCAAATAGAACAATGGGACAGAATAAAGACCCCAGAAATTAACCTAAACTATTACACTCAACCAATATTTGACAAAGGAGGCAAGAGCATACAATGGAGTCAAGGCAGTCTGTGAAAGGAATAGAAAACCTAAATCTCAAAGACAGATGCTTTCCAAATAAAGCCAATGGCAAGAAAGGCCATGACACTTGCCACCTATGGGGTATTATCCTTTCAAATCTGGTGTGGGGTATTTTTTTTTCATTTTGAAACAGAAAATAGGTTCCTCCTTCTATAATCCATGCCTATGCCCTATCAATCATACACAAAGGCAGAAGTTACACCCACTTGAAAACTCTAGAGACCGAGTGGTAAGAATCTGAGTCCCAGTACTGGTTATTCTGTGTTCATGACCCTGTCGTCCACCCCATTTAGTTTTTGCTCGTCTGCCCTGCTCTGCACCCCATAAGTCTGGCCTATATGGACTAAGCCTCTGGGCTACCTTCCACACTGACTGCTGGCTGGGTTTGGCCAGTGGTCCCTGCTCTTGTCTGATTGAGGCCCCACGGTGATGATGGGCCCTGGGCACTTCACTACTTCTTACTGGTTTTTCTTAACCCAACCACACCTTTACAAAGAGCCCCTTTGGTTCATTCTCTTCAGTTAAAGTCTTTGAGTTGCCATCAGGTTCCAGATTCACATGATGAGTTTTGTGACCACTCAGCATTTCTGCCTCCATGAGCACCTTCCTGCATAAAAAGTTATTAAAAATTACACTTGTGACTGTGTTGATATAAAGATGAATATAATTCAGGCAGGATTGTACCCATGTTTTTCTTCTGATTTTGAAAGAAATAAAAACATTTTTGCCCTGTGGCTCAGTTGGTTGGGTGTTGTCCTATGCATGAGAGGTTGCCAGTTCAATTCCGGGTCAGAGCACATGCCTGGGTTAGGGGCTCAATCCCCAGTAGGGGACATGCAGGAGGCAGCTGATTGATGCTTCTCTCTCACATCAATGTTTCTCTCTCCCTATCCCTTTCTCTCTCTCTAAAATCAATAAAAACATATAAAAAAGAAATTAAAACACTTTCATGTGCTCCTCAGTGTATCAGGGGGCCTAGGCACTGAGCCTGCTGCCATGCGTAATGGCGTAGTTGGCCCTAGTTGTTTTTGGCCAGCACTCTGACCGAGGCCACCATCTCTTCTACCTGCATACCTGAAAGACAGGAAATGGACAGGAGGTCACTGTCCAGTTAAAATCATGATCCTTGTGTCAGATTTCCCAAAGAGCCTGTCTCAGTCTTAGTGAACGCAGCACCCTTGTCCCTAAGCAGATCCTATTTCCAAGTCACGGCTAAGATGACAAGATAACAGCAGGGAAGCACAGGAGTATCGAGTGCAGGATTGATACCTGACTTGTTGACTGTCACACTCCATTGCTAACCATCACCTTCTTCCATGTAATCTCACAGTTGGCGACTGTGAAGGAGAGAACATGTCTCCCATGTTCTCATGAAGTCGTTTCTGGCTTCCAGTACTGAAAAGCAAGGCTGGAATTTGTTTTTGTTTTGTTTTGTTTTGTTTTGTTTTGTTTTGTTTTGTTTTGTTTTTATAAGAGAAATGAGAAATTTTAATGATGAATCCTGCTTTTAACTGGCAGTGTTAAGTATTGATGGTATTCAAGGATATAGCTAGGGTTCTATGGGCTCAGCCTGCTCTCAGTCTGTAAGTGTCACTGGCGAGGCACCAGGACGGAGGGTCTGCCCGGCATGGTCTGGAACGTGTGGGTTCTTGACCTAATGTAGGAAAGGTTTCGCGCCCCGAGTCCAGGTGATTCTGAGAGTTCATTATTAAAGATGTGGACAGCAAAACAAAGAAAAGGCTTAAGATAGAAGAGACAAGATCCCAGCACCAGGAGTGAGCACAGACTGGAACACCCAACGCAGGAAGGAGCCGCAGGAACAGGAGGGAGCCACGCTTTCTTTCTCCTCTGGTCCCAGGCACTTTGGGAGCCGCAGGCTTCCAGGCAGACATCGCCAAGAACAAGAACCACACAACACACAACCAGTCTCAAAAATGGCACAGAAATGGCAACAACAAACCCCGATGCAAAGATACGAATCTCTTAAAGGGGTAGACCCCAAGTTCCTGGGGAGTATGTGCTGCCAGGAAGCACAGCAAGAAGAGCCTGAAGATGAGGCCAACAATGTGAAGGCCATGAGCGCACATGCTGAGGCTATCCAGGCTCTCACACAGCCCAAGGAGGCCAAGCCCAAGATCTCAAAGGGTGACAACCACAAGCTCCATCGACTTGCCTATATTGCTCACCCAAGCCTGGGAAATGTGCCCATGTCCACATCACCAAGGGTCTCAAGCTCTGCCAGCCAAAGTCCAAGGCCAATACTGAAATCAAGCCCCAGGCTTTGACTGCAGCTCAGGCTCAGGCTCTGACTCAGGCTCTCAGAGATGCCCAGGCCCCCATGCAGGCTCCACAATAGAGGCCACTGTCTGCTGATGGAAGGATGGAAGGATCCATGTGACCCCTGGGCTACTGTCTGCATAGAACTGGTGTCCTTCTGTGCTATTGGTACAATAAATCTGAAGAATTGAGTCACACTGGGCTTCCTGAACTCAGGAAACAAGTTACAGCGGCTAAAGGAGGGCCCTTGAAGACAGGTTCAGTGAGTTAACCTGGGATGAGCTGCCACTGCCTACTGCTCCCCTGGTTGCAAGTCTCATGAAGACTCTTAGAGCTTAGGAGAACGCAAAAGTACGTGCCTGAGGAAAGGAGAGGCCTCAGGTGTGCTCAAGAAAGAGCACACACTGGGGCATCTTTTGTCTTAAGGTTCTTATCTGTTTTCTAAAGCCAGGAATTTTACAGGAGGTTTCAGAGGAGGGTCTCAACAGAATATTCAGCAGCTTTCCAGGTGTGTCCTTCAATATGCTAATACATCAAAATGAGGGTAGCCCTAGCCGGGTTGCTAAGTGGATAGAGCCTCGGCCTGCGGACTGAAGGGTCCCAGGTTGAATTACGGTCCAGGGCACATACCTCAGTTGCAGACTTGATCCTCAACCCTGGCTGGGGCATGTGCAGGAGGCAATCAATTGATATGTCTCTTTCACATTGATGTTTTTCTCCGTGTCTCTCCCCCTCCCTTCTCTAAAAAAATCAATGGAAAAATATCCTCAGGTGAGAATTAACCACAATAACAAAAAAATCTTGCAATTTATTAGCAGGATATTAATTGCTCAGTTTTGTTTAACTATTTTGTCTCAATTCCCCTCATTCCACTTGCCAATGAATTTTCCTAGCTTTTTACTATCTTACCTCACGACCATCTCCTAGACCAGGCGGAATGAAATGGGCTCCGTAAATTATGCTGGGAAGAAGGCACCACCAGACAGAAGTATTTTAAATCCTAAAACAAGAAGTTATTGGTTTCTGTTGGAGGTAAACACTTCATACCCTGGCAAGTGTGAGACAAATGTCACTCAGATATTTTATTTTATTTATTTTACTTTATTTTATTTTATTTTATTTTATTTTATTTTATTTTATTTTATTTTATTTTTTGCCTATCTTTAATCTTCAGTTCTAATTTCAGGTTAATGCCAAATTTAAATTTCTACGTCTCTGGATTTCTCTGCACTTCCTAGACAGCTGGGCCTTTGACAGAGGAAGGAGGGAGGAGTCCCGCAGAGGACAGGGGAAGCTGAGAACTTGCCCCTCAGCGCCCTAAGTATCAACCATAAAACTGATGAACTGTGGCAACTGGGTTGTCTGTGTTCATTCCAAATTACGTCTTGGTAAAGTTCATCTTTGTTTTCACCCTGAAATCATAAATGCTGAACCTGAGTTACAGCCTCCCAGCTCTCTGAATCTTCTCTGCATTCCTCTTACTGCTGCCCCATCAGATGTGATGCCCACTTTGCTGGATACCTAGGGCAATGGGTCCTCTCTTGGGGGAAAAAATACAAAAAAATTATTTTATTCTTTAAGGGATTAAATCTAAAAAGATTGTCTTGATTCAATGAATCCAAATTTTGATGTGTTGTGTTTTTAAGTATATCGCCTTTTAACTATTCACAACCCAGTTATAAACTCATGTTTATTTTATATCTTTTTGTCTCCATCCTCTTATGACTTTATAACATTTACCCTGACAAGTTTATAAAGAATATTGAGGTTGATACCTGCTGGTCTTAGTGGAAATTAGTCAAAATCTATGTGTTCCCTTCTCAGCCTGGACAATTTCATTACCACTAAACCAGGGATTATAGGATTCTTACATCTTTTTTTTTCCAACACAGCTCAGCTGATTGAGATACAATGATTAAAGCTGCTTTACTTAAGAAAGATTGTTTCTAGTCTTCTCTTGTTGCAAGGCAGAGAGAAATGAAAGCTTCTGATCCTGAAATATTTATATCCAAGGCTAGAAATCTGTATTAGAGACATGATGAATGATTAAACCAAAAACTTTTTATTTTAAAGTCATAGTTCTTATCTTTACACTTACTCTCCCCATAAGCTGGAGGAAATAGGCCCTAAATAAATTCACTGCCCCTATCCCAGGTGGATTTTTCTATAATAATAAAAGTGTAATATGCAAATTGACCAAACAACCAAACAGCAGAACAACTGTCCAGACAATCATGCTATGACACCCACTGGCACCAGGACAGCCAAGGCGGGTGTGATGTAATTGGTCACAAACCCAGCCATTGCCCCATGATTGCCCTGAGTGGAAGGCTCAGGCCACCATCTGGCAGGGCAGTCAATCAGGGGACACAATCGCCCCAAAGAGGGAGGCTCAGGCCACCAACCAAGTGGTGCTGTGGCAGGTAGTCTGGACCTCCCTCTGTGGGGGCAATGCATCACAGAGCCCTGACCAGGTGGGCGGGGTCTACTTCTTTGGGGCAATCGCAGGGCTCCCAGACTGTGAGAGGACACAGGCCGGGCTGAGGGTCCCCTCCTCCCTATTGCACGAATTTCATGCACCAGGCCTCTAGTTTAATTATAAATTCTGTGTGGCATAATACAGAAATTCAAAGATAAAGCTTACCTTTCTGACACTGACTGTTCACAGGGATAAGTATCTGTTATCCTTATGTAGCCTTAGAATGCCTGCTTTCAAAGAAATGCAGAATATGAAGTAGAGGAAATGAGTCTAAGCCTCCCACAAGGTAGTACCTTGATCTGGGATTCAAGAAATCTAAAGGATCAGATGTGATTACTAAAGAGTAATTCTGGATTTAGCCAGCCTCAGACAGGTGCTATAAGTAACTATTCTGACTTTTTTTAAACCTAGCTTTCATGCATTTTCCTCTAATGCTCAGATATTAAGCATACAGTTGGATGAGCTTTGACAAATGTATACACTCATAGACCATTACTCCAATCAAGGTCTAGAGCATTCCATATGCTTAAGTTTTTCATGCGGCTACTAAAAAAAAGAAAGCAAGACCAACCGGTGTGGCTCAGTGATGAGCGTCAACCTATGAACCAGGAGGTCACGGTTCAATTTCTAGCCAGGGCATAGTTCCAGACTCGATCCCCATTGGGGTGTGTGCAAGAGGCATCCAATCAATGATTCTCTCTCATCATTGATGTTCCTATCTCTCTCTCTCCATCTCCCTTCCTCTCTGAAATGAATAAAAATATACTTTTTAAAAAAAAAACAAGAGAGAGAGAGAGAATTGCTATGTAGCTTCTGCTGCAGGAATGCACTCCCCTCTAAATTCCAAAAGGAATAAAGTAAAGCCTGTGAGCCAGTTCCCTGGGGAGCCCAATCTCATTGAAAACCAGTTCATGTCCAGGGCCTTTTAACAACACAACACAGGAAGGAACTGATCCTGATGGGCAGACAGAGGGGATGGCATCATGGCCCAAACTCCGATTAGAAACACGATGATTCCCTGGGACCGACGCTGGAGTCTGGCAGCCTGGCAGCCTCGTCCTCTGAAAGGGAAATTGAATGAGGCAAGGCCGATCTAGGCCAGCCTGTTGGATGATATTGCTTAGCAGTTGTTAAAGGCCCCAACTTCTACACTGACATTAAAATTTCAGTGTCAGCAGCCCCAGAACTTGCCTCTGTGCTAGACACCAGGTCCTGTACAGGAAGTCAAGTACCAGCCTTTATTCCCAGCCCAGGACACGGCACCTCGGGTGGTTTCCTGTGTGGCAAAAGTCTTATTGCATAAAAGAAGAATTATAAATACTCATCCTTAGAAATTATGAAGAGCATATAGAGAAAGCCAAAGGAGTGGAAATTGTTCTTCATTCAGTAACTGCTGCTTGGGGACAGTACAGAACTAAGTGAGAGATGTATGCACTGACTGTGAAGTAGAATGGAAATAGCTGAGCACTGGCCAGCGGCTCAGTTGGTTGGAGCATCACACTGAGCACCAAAGAGTCATGGGTTCGATTCTTGGCCAGGGCACATACCTAGGTTGCAGTTTTGAACTCTGGGTTGGGGTGTGTGTGGGAGGCACCAATTGCTGTTTCTCTCACATAGCTGTTTCCCTCTCACATAGATGTTTCTCTCTTTCTCTCTCTCCTTCTCTCTCTCCCCCTCTCTCCCTTCCTCTGTTTCTCAAATTAATGAAAATATGTCCTCATGTGAGGATTTAAAAAAAGAGCTGAATTATGGAGGTTGTTTCTTCTGGTTTGTGTAACTACGAGTTCTATACGTACAAGTTTTATCGTCCCCCTATTGTGCGGCACCACAGCGGAATCAAGGCACCAAACCCAGTCTGAGTTCAAATGTTGAGGGTGACTTGGAACAAGACTTGCTTCTCTGTACTTCTGATACCATTGTAATTAGCTAGTGATTAATAATAGGAAAAGAGAAAGGGAAGGCCAGACATTGTAGGCATGTCATTTGGGCAGCTTCACCATGAAGCTGCAATTTCACACTCCCCAGAGAACACGGGCTCATTCCCTGCATACCCTTGGGGAGAAGGGTTCAACAAAGGGGAAATAGATGCATGCCCAGTGATGTTGGGGTGCCATAGGAAAGGTACTTGCCTACCAGTTACATTTAGGGGCAGAAATCATTGGCCAGAATGGGCGTGGCCACTGCGAGCCGGTGAAAACTTGGGAATGCACAATTCCCTAAACAAAGAAATTTTCTCTTGTGCTGTGCTCTTATTGCACTTGACTCCTGGCTCATGGGGCTCTGTTCTCCTGCTTCCCTGTGTTCACCCGAATGGCCCACAACCATGCAGACCCCACAGGCAGTGGACTGATAGATTGATTGCACAGGACACAAGCTAAGCCAGCCTGATGCTAGACACTGGCTCTTGTTTTAACTCTACTGAAGCCCTAGCTACACTTCTTCTTTGAATGGACTAAGGGAAATGGGAGCCAGGGGTGTGATTCCACAGAAATAAAGCTTTCTGCTATATTGCATCTTCCCATGGGGGCCTCCAGAAATGTTTATTCCAGTGGTACCCCAAGGATCTCACTTCCACGAGCAACCACGGGAGATGAGGCCTCTGCTATCCTGTGACACTTCCAGCTTCCAGGCTTCCAAGTGGGAGCAGCAGCAGCACCACCAGCAGCAGCAGCAGCAGCAGCATAGGGGCAGCAAGTGTTCTGTGTAAGAGCCAGACACCACATACTTTAGGCTTCGACAGCCGGGTCTCTATCCCTGAGGTGTGAAAGCAGCCACAGAAAGTATGCAACGAATGGGCATGGCTGTTATTTACTTGTGGACACTGAACTTTGAATCTCATAAAACTTTTATAAGACTATTTTTTAGAGCAGTTTTAGGTTTATAACAAAATCGCAAGGAAGGTAGAGAGATGGCCTGCATACGCCCTGCCCCCAGACATGCAAAGCCTCCCCCATTACCAACATCACTCACCAGATGGTACATTTGTTACTAAGGCTGAGCCTACATGGATGCGTCCTATAAGCCGAATCCATAGTTTACTTCCCGTTTCACTCGTGGGGCTGCACATTCTATGGGTTTGGGGAAATCTATAATGGTAAGTATCCACCGTTATGGTGTCACACAGCATATTTCACTCCCCTGAACTTCCTCTGTGCTCTGCTTGTTTATCCCGCCTCCCCATCCCCTGGTAACCACTGATCTTTGCACTGTCCTCACAGTTTTGCCTTTTCCAGAGTGTCACCTAGGTAGAAGCATACAGCATGCAGCCTTTTCGGATTGACTTCTGTCACTCAGTCATATGCAGTCAAGGCTCCTCCTGTCTCCTCATGGCTTGATAGCTCACTTCTGTTCAGTTCTGAGTAATATTCCATTATCTGGAGGTACCACAGTCCATTTAACCATTCATCTACTGAAGGATATCTTAGCTCCAATTAAAAATAAAGCAGCTGTAAACATCCTTTGCAGATTTGGGGTACACCTAAGTTTTCAGCTCCTTTGGGTAAATATAAAAAAGCACAACTGCTAGATCATAAGGTTAGACAATGTTAGTTTGTAAGAAGCACCCAAAGTGCCTTTCAACGTGGCTATGACATGTTGCGTTTCCACAGCGAAGTATATGAGTCCTGTTGCTCCCATCAGCCAAAGCATGAGGTGTTGTCAGTGCTCTGAATTTTGGCAGGTATGCAGCAGTATCTCATAGTTGTTCTCATTTGCATTTCCCTAGTGACATATGATGTGGAGCAGCTTTTCCTATGCTTGTTTGCCTTCTGTAGATTCTCTTTGGTGAAGTGTTCATTAAGGCCTTTGACCCATTTTTTAATTGGGTTGTTTGTTTCCTTATTGTTGAGCTTTAAGCTCTTCAGATATATTGGTTAACAGTCCTGTATGAGATACCTTTTGCTGAATCTCATATAATTTCCAGGTGTCAAAAATATTCTTCTTTTGATATTTTTCAACCACTTAAAAACAATAAACAACATTCCTAGCTCACGGGTTGCATAAAAACAGACGGTGGCCACATTTGGCCCACAAGCCAGAGTTTGCCAACTCCTCAGTCAGCTCACAGGGTTGCGTATTAACTCATGCAAAGCCCTTAGACCAGACCCTGGCACAGCATCAGCACCCCTTTCCTGCTCGAATTTATTGTCATTTTCTAGTGGGACATGATGAATGTTACGCTCTTCAAGGTTCTGGTACCAGTAATATTACCAGAAAGTTAACCTTATGGGCGTCTAGTTTTCAGGAAAACATAGGGGCCCTCCAAGAGACAGTGAACTTAGTGTCTTCCTCTGATGTCTAGGAAGGATGTGGCGAACACTGCCTCCAGATGTGCGTCCAACATACAAAGTGCAACACTGGCTAGATCCCATCACTTCAGGAACAATTTTTAAAGCTGTCCATTTTGTACAATAAATCCCACAACAAGATTTATTTACAACATTAAATCATTTCCTTGCTGCATGGCTATATTTTTAACTATTAAAATATTCATCACACATTCTAAGAACCTAACACCAAGTGTTTTATGACCTCTTAAAGGATGACTTCTTTCAAAAAATCACTTTCAAATGGGGATGTCAGTCTCCACATGGGCCAAATAGTGATCCGCTGACAAATATAAAAGGAAATAAAGAGGATACCATTGCTCCGGGAAAGACCACCAGACATGGATTAACATAAATGTAGGTGATGAGCAAAGCTGTGGATGGGGAGGTGGGGATGACATGTGGGGAGAAATATGAGGCAAAATGTGCTTGTTTCCCTAGTGCACAATCTATCGTCTAAGACAATGGTTCTCAGCAGGAGGCAACCTGGGCCCCCACCAGGCAGGTGGCGATGTCTGTAGACATTTCTGGTTGTCACAACTGAGTTGCAGGATGGGAGTTGCTACTGGCATCTAGTAGGTAGAGACAAGAGATGATGCTAAATATCCTGCAATGCACAGCACAGCCCCCACAACAAGGAATATTAACCCCAAACAGTCAATACTGCATGAGAAACCCTACTCTTAGGGAACCCACTTCACATCTGACTTTGTCTTGCTTTTTACTTTGAATTGGCTATTACAAGCACATGTCAAACAACTAAAGATAAACGCTGGAAAGTGTCCCTCCCCATGTTTCTATTAAGGATCACTATTTAATTTGATCTCTCCATCCATCACTTTTTCAAAGGCATTGTGATAGAAAAACTACAAAATTAGTGTTCACTTAAATTACACAAATTAGTTCAATTGCCCTGAAGAAAACTGGTACCACATCACAGGAAGATTGCTAAGTGGCTCATGCTAACTTGGTGACTCAGTTTACCACAGAGGTAATGTGACCAATGGTTGAAAGCTAATTGGCTAAGGACATCTGGACCTACTGTATTAATCTGGATCCAATTGTACTCCTTGTTCTCAACCAAAATAAATCTGCTCAAGAACATAAGGCTCTGTTTAAACCAACACAAGGTGAAAGAAGAGGTGAAAATTAAATTCCATCCTTTTACAAAGAATCAAAATACTAAGCAGAACTGATAAAAAGCTTCCAAATTAATTTATGCAGAGTCAATTAAGATTCTAATTGACCTTAATGTAATTTAAAATTGTAGGTATACTAATTTACATTGTATATTTAACAGTTTTTAAATTTGTAATATCAGTTTAAAACCTTTTTACAATAAAATTTTATTTAAACTATATTTGTAGAGTGCTTTGCAATTCTGTTTAAATGCATCTATATTTGTAAAGATTTGTAGAGTGCTTTATAACTTATGAAGAACATTCACATATACTATCTCACTTGAGCCCTAAAATAATTCTGAGAAGAAGGCATGGCAGGATATCATCGCCGACTTAATGATGAAGACACAGGCTTCAGTCCCGAGTATAAGTCCCTTTGGTTTAACAGAACACTCAGAAACATCGTGTTTTACAAAGTTGGATTAGGGCAGGAGGTGCACAAACAACTGTTCCAATTCTCTCCTGCTGAATAAACAGCCCTATGACTCAGTGACTTCAGACAACAAACATTTCATTGTCTCTCACAATTTAGTGGAGCTCAGCTGAGTGGTTCTCCTGCTCTATGTGGTGCTGGCTGGGAACATAGGGGTCACGCTGGAGCCACAGGAGTCACACGGGGGTACTCAGTTGGTAGCTGCTTTGGAGGGTGTGCAGCAGCTGCACTCACGTGGCCCTGGTGGGACCTCAGGGAGGCCAGGCCCAGCCAGGTCTCTGTCCTGCTGCCTGGGTACCTCTCCCACATCTGTCCAGCAGGGTAGTCAGACCTTCCATGGAAGCAAGGAGTACCTCCTTGGAGAGACAGAGATTAAAAGATGCCGCTCTTCCGATGCCTGGACATGGTCTACATACTGGGTTGGTTGGGCAGTCACGGAGCCCACCAAGATGTAAGAAGTGAGGGGAAGGGAGGGGACCCCACCTCTAGATGAGAGGACTGTATGGCATCTTTAATCCCCCATGAGATCCAGCTGAGATGTGGCCATGTGGCCCGATGACTGACCACTTCCCCAACATTAGGAATGGTTCTCCTAAAGAAACTAATTAGATCGGGGAAGCTGCAAACCAGAGAGGTGACATCAGCAGGTCTCAGCCAGTGTGTCCACCTGCATCCTCTGCTGCCTGCCTGCTGTCGCTGATCCTGTCTATTCCCGTGGCTTCAACCACCACTTCTATGGTGGGGACATCTCTAAGAGAAGTGACATCTCTTCTCCCATGCCCCAAGACTCCTGCACCTTCCAGATGGGTACCTCAAAGCACCTTGAACCCAGTACATCCAAAATGGAGCTCATCATTTTTCCTCCAAAACCTGCCTCTCTCTCTGCCTTTGCTATTATGAGGGATACAATCAGCCACCCTGCTTTCTAGATCTGCATCATGAGTATCATCCTCAACTTCTCCTTCCCCCTCACCCACTGCATTAAGTTGCTATCATAGCTAATGGATTCTAACTCCTAAACCCGCCTCCTCCCTCTATACTCACTACCTCTGTCCTAACTCTTGGACTTTTGCACCCCTCTTACTTCCTCTGCCTCCTGCCCTGCTTCCATACAATCTAGAGTGACCTTTCTAAAATTAAAATATGATTATGTCACTTCACATTTCAGTTGGGAGGCACCCATTGAGGATAAAATCCAAACTCTTTAATGTAATTTTATTCTTGATTGAAGACACCAAATGCCCTCCTGGCCCCAACATATTGCTCTCACTGGCATTACCAATAAAATGCCCATGGTATCCACTCCTTCCAGTCAAGGCATCTACAGTTTCTGTAGTTGTTTTGTGTGTGTGTGTGTGTGTGTGTGTGTGTGTGTGTTAAGATCTTAAAATTGATTTTTAGACAGAGAAGAAGGAAGAGGAAGAGAGAGAGAGAAACATTGATGTGAGAGTGTAACATTGATCAGCTTCGTCCAGTACCCCCAGTGGGTTTTGAGTCCACAACTCAGGAACCCTTTCAAACCAGCAACCCCTTCCTCCCCCCATTCCCACACAGGGGACAACAGCCAACCAACTAAGCCACTTCAGCCAGGACTGAAGTCTCTGTTAATTACAAATGGTATCTAAGAGGATTAGCCCAAATTAACACTTTATCAGCCATTAGTTCCTTTATTTGAGTTCATTCATCAAAGTATCTCTATTTAATCCTTTGGGATGGGTCACAGGATAGATAAGTTATGGGAGGGGGGGTGTGGGAGCCCCTTACACATCCAGCGTGGTTCAGGGTTCCTGTTCAGGATTCGAATACTGGAGGAGACCACACACAAAATGGAGAGAGACTAGAAGAGAATCAATTTGGAATAATGGGGGACCAGGCATGGAGCCTTCCTCTAGTGGGTTAGACTGCCCACTGCTCTGGTCTTGCTCAAAGCTTTTATTAAGGCAATGGGAAAAACAACCATATCCTTATCCTTAGGGCAGGAAATTCCAACAACAAAGAGACAACAAGAATTTACATATCAGTAACAGGTGGAGGGTTGCTTTAACTATCAATGTCTCCATCTAAACATGAGTGAATAGCTCCAGACTATTCAGAGCAATTAAGGTCAACCAGCCTTCAGGCACATTTCTCTATTAGTGACAATGACTGGTCTCTGGCAGTGGGGGGAAGGCCAGAAGTGTCTAAATTAGTACTGAGAGCCATTTCTGATGCATAAAAATTAAAACAATTGAGTGATGTATATAGAATATTCAAGGACCTGGAGAGATTCTGTATAGTGAAATTATCCTGTATGCCAATTTTTAGATGAATTAGATACTCGCATTAGAAAGGAAATAAAGAAGGTATTCAATGAATGGAATGATGGATACAGCCACTTTAGATCCAAAATTTCAAAATCACCTGGGAATCATCTGTCTTTGTTTGATAAGATGTACTTGGCAAACTGAGAAGACGGCGGCATAGGTAGATGCCTGTACTTGCTGCCTCCCACAACCACATCAAAATTACAACTAAAATACAGAACAACTATCATCCAGAACCACAGGAAAGCTGGTGAGTGGAAATACTACAATTAGAGAGGTAAAGAAAAAAGCACATTGAGACTGGTGGGGGATGCAGAGGCATGGAACAGGCTGGTCCAGCACCTGGGTTTGCCCCTTTTTTAATTGAGAGGGAGGTCGCTTCTTTGGAGGCCACCTGGAGGAGCAAGGAGTCCCAGTCCCACACAAGACCCCCAGCCCAGGTGAGGCTCTGGGGGATCTAGACACAAAGGAAGAAACTGAACTGTGTGGCATTGGGGCAGGAACTTGAGGGTGGCTTTCTTCCAAAAGGAGATGCTCACAGTGATCATTGTTCCCGTGCTGGGACCTCCTGGTTGCAGGGCTGACTGGCAGCCATTTCTGTTTGCTCCACCCTGGTGATTCCCTGAGACCCCATCTCATCCAATTTACAACTCCACCCAAGCTGTGTGCATCGGCTTTTGCATATGAATGCTCTGTCCTTGCTCAGGCTAAAATGCTGTCAAACTAGCTGCAGCTCTGTCAGGGAGCCCCAAACCTATCTATAAAAGGCCCAAGAGCCATCACCAGCATTAGCCTGCCTTGATTCATAGCTGGGCCTCATCTGGGCACTTCCAAACCTGATACAAAGAGGAGGAATCTGCAGATCTCTTTGTAGCTCCTGCTGGGTGGCCCCAGGTAGTAGATGACCTTGCACCTCCTTGGAGATCCAAGAGCCAGTGTACCCAGTGGTCAATGTGAGACCACACCAGATTACCACTCTTCATATCCATAAGTGACACACTCAAGGGGCAGATTCAGTGAGCACCAAAGTCCCACTGAAGCAAGTCCTGCTCCATAAGGGTGTCTCCTGCACAGTAGCTCTCCCACTGTAGTCACAGCTGATCCTCACAGCCAACTGGCCCGGAGGTCAATTCCTCCAGTGACACCAAGAGCAATCAAGGCTCAACTACAACAAGGCTGTGCACCTAGCCCACAAAGGGGTACACCAAGGGTGCCCACCTCAGGTGACTGAAGAGGCTAAGCCACTGGGCCCTCTAGGACACCTACTATACAATGCCACTCTATCAACTCAAGGAGACTTAGCAAATACCCAATATACATATAAACAAACACAGGGACACAGCCAAAATGCAGAAACAAAGAAACATGTCACAAATGAAAGAAATGGAAGAAAGCAAACTACTGGATATAGAGTTCAAAACCACATTTATAAGGTTACTTAAGAATCTTCTAGAAACCTCTGAGGAAGTTACTGAGACTTTCAATGATCTTAGTGAGAATGCCAAAAAAATGAAAAAAGGACCAATCAGAAATTAAGTGTACACTGATTGAAATAAAGAATAATATACAGAGATTCAACAGTAGACCAGAGGATCATAAGAATCAAATCAATTATTTGAAATACAAGGAAGCAAAAAATACTCAACCAGAAGAGCAAAGAGAAAAAAGAATTCAAAAATATGAAGATAGTATAAGGAGCTTCTGGGACAATTTCCAGCGTTCAAATTATGGGGGTGCCAGAAGAAGAGAAAGAACAAAAAACTGAAAACCTATTTGAAGAAATAATGACAGAAAACTTCCCCTACCTGGGGAAAGAAATAGACTTACAAGTCCAAGAAGCACAGAGAATCCCAAACAAAAGGAATCCAAAGAGGATCACACCAAGACACATCATAATTAAAATGCCAAGGGCAAAAGACAAAGAATCTTAAGTAGCAAGAGAAAAACAGTTAGTTACCCTCAAGGGAGTACCCATATGACTGTCAGCTGATTTCTCAACAGAAACCATGTAGGGCAGCAAGGAATGGCAAGAAATATACAAAGTGATGAATAGTAAGAACCTATAACCAAAAATACTCTACCCAGCAAAGCTATCATTTAAAATTGAAGGTCAAATAAAAAGCTTCACAGACAATAAAAAGCTAAAGGGGTTCATCATCACCAAACCAGTATTATATGAAATGCTTAAGAAGAGGAAGAAGAAGAAAAAGATAAAAAACATATATGAACAACAAAGTGACAACAAATATATCTCTATCAACAAGTGAATTTAAAAATCAAATGAATAAAAAAATCTGATGAACAGAATAAACTGGTGAATGGAATATGGAGCATGGAAATGGAGCAGACTGAAGATTCCAAGAGGGAAGGAGGTGTTGGGGATGTGGGAAGAGATTAGACAAAGAGCTCATATGCTTATATGCATTACCTATGGACACAGACAATAGAGTGGTGAGGACCTGGGTTTAGGTGGGAAACAGGTAGAGGAGAACTATGGAGAGAAAAATGAAAGACATCTGTAATAATCTCAACAATGAAGATTAATTTTTACAAAATGAACATAGCTACAGACCCAATCAAGTTCCCATAAATTACATTTCAAGGAATGACTTACACGTATTGGTCACATAGATTTGCATTATTGATCATTTCTGGCAATTAGGAACCCATCAAGCAAGGCTTAAAATTGCTTCTAGTCCTGGACAGTGTGCTCAGTGGTTAGAGCATTGGCCCTGGGACCCAAGGGTCTCAGGTTTGATTCCCAGTCCAGGGCATATACCTAAGTTGCTGGTTCCATCTCCACTGATGTTCCACTTCTCCAGGTTCTGATCCTGTCGCAGAGAAATGGAGCACCAACTTAAGGCCACCACCTTCCCAACCCCTGGCCCCCCCTCTCTCTCAGACCACTGCTGGCATTTCTGCTGGTGTGCCTTCTTCATGAGTCTCCTGCGTCACTCATCTTTTTCTGACACACCTGCCACATTTTACATCTTCTTTCCCAGCAGCCTCTAAACCCCTACACATTATCTTCAACTTTCCAAAGCTCCCACATGTCATCTGCCTATAAGATCTGAATTCCGGTGGTGATAATGGCAGTGATGGTGAGTTAACGTTTTCTTCACTTCCATGCTGTCACCTTGAGCTCTCTCCTGGAACCCTCACAATCCACTGCAGTATCTACTACCTATTATTAACCTTTTACAGAACAGGAAACCGAAGCTCAGAGAGTTCAAATAATTTTGCCGAGGTTGTACAATTAACCAATATTTTACAAGGATATTCTAATAATGCTGAATCTGAAAATTAAATTGATTAGGACCAATCACTCAAAATCACTTCTATATGCTAAAAAGTTCAGAAGTAAAGCCATACGATGCCAAAGATTTGCTTACGGGAAGGCTGGCGCTCATTGTACTGCTTGCTCTACTTTTGTGTGTACTTGAAACTTGCCAAATAACAATGTGAAGGTTTTAACATCATTTTAAATTACAAACAACCTACCTATGTCTATTAATTAGAAAAGCCATTCAAAGCTTGTAGATAATTTCAAAACGTTCCATTATGCATTCAGACTTCAAACACCCAATAAGAGGATTCGGGAACACACGTGAGCTTTAGACACAAATGTCTCATCTTTGTCAAACAAGTTTGGGTCTAACCTTTGCAATATGCACTGCACACTTGCCACCGTGGCAGAGACAATTACCCAGGCGCTGTGTCCAACCGCACGCTGCTACCTTTTAATTAACCTGTGCAGCCTCTCTTACTTAGCCTCGTTTGAGAAGCGACAGCCGTGTGGGCCTCTAAATAATGTCTGTCACTGTTCCTTTGGCGGGCCTATTCAATCAAAACAATAGTCAGGTGCGTGGTCCAGCCTCCACCCTCGTCACAAGTGTGAGGGTCCTAACTGCCGAGAGGCGCTGTCTCAGTGCCGCTCAGCCAGCGTGTCCTCTTCCCCGTGTCTCCTGCACAAGCTCCCACAGCTCTGCCTGAAACCCTTCCGACTCACACGGCTAGGTGTGACCAGGGCGCTGGCCGCTCGCATATCAGCAAAAGGCTTAGGTGAAAGGGCCACATTTCTGGGTGCAAGTTCATCAGTACATCATCAGATCTCTAAAAATGTGCACGCCCTGGGGCCCAGCAGTCAGATCTAGGATATTATCCTAAAAAACTGATTGGGCAGATGCACCAATACTTATGGACAAGGATACTCAAGGCAGTGGGTTATTTTTTAAATAATATTAAGTCATTAGAGTCTAACTGCCCAAGATTATGAGATTAGCTCATTGAAATTATCTGCAGACACTAAAAAGGCTGATGTAAGTATTTTTTAGGGTAAATCGAGAGGTTCCATTACATCCAATTAGCAATCAGCAGGTACCCAGAAATATGCTTAGTATAAATATATACATAGTCTAGCAGGTAAAAAGTTCTGGACTGATAAGTACTGAGGTTTCCTTCAAGTGCTTTTTTTCATGTATTTCTACAATGAACATAAGAACTGAAAATAAAAAAGTAACAGATAAAACCTACTGTGTCTAAATGTGTTTTAAGTGCTCAGATAAAAGAGAAGGCATAACCTGGCAGAGATGTGGGAACCCTGGGGGCATTGTTTCCATACAGAGAACCTCTGGGTATTAACTATGGATCAGAAATTATGGGCAAGGTAAAGGGAAGGAGCAGAGACGGGAGTGGAGTCACCTGCGATGGGAAACAACAGGCTGGGAGCTCTGAGTGACACATGACCCCACACCAGTGAGACACCAGAGCTTCTGGGACTTCTGCCATGTGCCGACCCTACAGCAACCCTCAAGATAGGTCTTCCCAGAGGGGGTCCAGGGTCCCACTCCTCACCCAAGGTTCTAGCTGGTGGACTGGAGCTGAGCTTAGAACCAGATGTGCCATTCCCCTCTGCAGGAGGCTCTCGTAACTAAGAGGAGAGGGAGGCAGGCAGCTCGGCTCCGAGAGAGGCCCTGTCATGTGACGCTGACAAGACAGCCCCTCACTGGGCAGGCGGGTAGCACTCCCTGAAGAATGGGTCTTGCAGCTGGTGCCAGCGGCAACAACGGGCTCTTCAGGAACAGAAATGAGCCCCTGTGGCTGTCAATTATTCAGGCCAGATGCTTACAGTGAGCGGCTTAGCTCCAGGCCAATCGTAACTTCCATTCCTGTTACTATCAGGGTACTTGCATTTTGCTGTTTTTTCTAAATGCACTGCAGGTCAGGAATCTGTAATTCCGCAGTCAGTCATACAACAAGTAGCAGCGTCTGCAGCTGCGTCACCCGGGCTCAGCCGCAGAACAAAACACACATCCGGGTCTGTTTTTTGGTGTGATAAATAGAGCACTACTCATAAGTAATAAGGACATTGTTTTTAAGTCGAAAATGTCTAAATTGAAAAATTCTTCAGATAAAAAAAAATCAAGGCATACTGACAAAGAGGATTGCACAAACATGGGTAAATTTGCATTTTAAATAAGGAATCTATGGGATATATAGAAAATACCATCACCAAAACTGCCATTTCAAGGTTAAGCAAACCATAACATATATAAATATTGTATATGCCAGTACATTCATGTACAAAAAATATGATGGGCTTAAGGGAAGTTAGTATTATCTGACAAATTTCAAATACTAAAGTACTAAGAAGTCATATTTTCAGTGCACTTGAGACTATAAATATAGTATGTGTGTGTGTGTGTGTGTGTGTGTGTCTATATAATGGTCCTCATTTCTCCTCGCTCCCACAATCACATGCCTTCACAGGTATCTGATGTCAAGGACTGTTCCGTGGCTGATCAGTACATGGTTTGCATCAAATGGCCAGCGAGTCAATGTTTTTAAATCTCAGCCTCTCTGTGGATCGCTAACTTCAAAGACTTCCATAGAGATTATAAGCAAGTGATGACTGATTTATGACATAACATTAAGAAACGTTTTCTTTGAAGCACAGACTGAAAGGTCGTGGGGGCCCAGAGTTTGCTCGGCTGGTCTTGGAAAATGCAGAATTGGGTCATTTTGCTGCTGCCAAGGGCAGCGAAGGGTACGAAGTTACTCCTTCCTCCTTCCGGCAACATTCCAGTGAAACACCTAAGTGTCTGCCATGGGATAATGAGGCTGTTCCCCGGCTTCAAACAATGGCAAGCAACTGAGATCCAATCCTGAAAACAAGCTGGTGCTGTGTCAGGTAGCGATGTTTAAAATGACCCCCTCCCCATAACCAGGGGCATTGTTTAACAGGCAGAAAACAAGCATTTATGCCTCACCTGGCCATCAGCAGGGATATCTGAGAGAAGAAAAACGCACGCAGCAGGTGCTGGCCTAGAATAAAGCTAACGTTTTAGGGTGAAACACTTAGACCTACGCAGCTGAAACCTGGGTGTGCTTGCGCCACGCTCAGAAGGCACCCTGAATGCAGGCATGAAACATAGTTTATTCTCACCTGCAGCCACCACTCCCCATGCAGCCTGAGAGCTGTAGGATCTCTCACCCTGAACACTCAGGGGAGGAACGGTGGGTGCAGATCTGTAAAGAGGTCAGGCTTGAGGAGTGGACTCCATCAGCCACACGAATACAAGGAAAACTACATCAAGGCTAGGACAAAAATCTAGGTATGGGAATTGCCTGGGAAAACTGGCTTCCAACTAAACTCCAGGCCTCCTGTGAGACTGCCCCCACACTATCCTGGGTGTTCAGGACCTCTTGCCCGGAGGCTGCATTGACCTGCAGACAGAACCACGCATCTGCCCTGTGCGTTGGATGGAAAAGCAGGACGAAACTGGTGCCGTTCTGCAGGTGGCCGTGAGAATAAACTGTTTCGTGCCTTCGAGTCTTACATCACCGGGGACTTCTATGATTCTGTGAGCATACGTGCTGTCCTTAGCCCAGTCACAGACATGCTCCCAGGCTACACTCTGCCCCCTGGGCCTACTGTCCAACCTGGGTCTCTCTGGGAGACTTGCCACCGTCACTCCCGCTTCATCTCACCCAGCTGCCTCGGGTCACGCTGGCCTGTTGCTCTGGCACCTTCATTAGCCCCAACAGTGCAGGTTCCACCCAAGGCGGCAGGCGCTTCAACAGAATTGTGTCCTTGCCATTTATTTTCCAGATTTTTCTAGAAACGACATTTACTTTTTACCTACCTGCTGGTTGGCTGGATGGCATTACACTTGGGTTAAGAAGATCTAGAGAACATCTTGCCAGGAGTGGGCCTGGCCGCCCAGGGCGGTGCAGCCGGGCGAGGGAAGCCGGTCGTGCGTACGTGTTCACGTGGAAACCTGGCAGGAGCTCAGCCGGGGAGCCCTCCACGCCTCACCTCCTATCCCGAGGGGAGTTATGGTGGGTCTTATTTACCTCGCAGCCGCCTGATTGGATGACTTTGGCTCAGCTATTGATCTCTGGTCCAATAAGCGAGTCAGGAAGGCGCGCAGGCCACATGCGCTCACAGGGAGGAAGGCGCAGCCACGGAAAGGTGTCCAGAAGTCACAGCCAACAGCGCCCGGCTCCCCGAGGCGCGACCCGAGTAAATATCTCCCACGTGGCATCTTGTCTGACCCAGTGCGAGAGGATGGACACGTGCTGGCTTAGACCTACACCGGTTCCTACTGCGGGCAGGAGCCTCACCCTTGGTCTGGAAGAGCCCTCCTCCTGGGCAGTCAGCAAGCCCTGAGGATGAACAAGGGCCACGAGGGACCTCCAGGGCCCTTTCAGCAAAACATCTAAAATTCTGCAACTCGGGCCTGCAAGGGTGAACGCTCCACACGCTCGGGGGCAGGGTCTTCCCCGGGCAGACTGGGCGCTGAGCTTCCTTCATGCTGGAAAGCGCTCCGGCTAAGGCTGCACCACTGAGCGGCTCCTCCTCCGGGATCCTCTGCGTACAGTTGGGTTCTGCTCATCTAGCCGATAGCAGCTCTGCGCATGCAATCACCTATAGAGCCAATACAAGAAGGAAATGAGCCACGAGCCCCTAAACGTGACTGAGGAACTAATGCGCTATGTCTGACCCTAAAATGAAGCCCCGTTCCCAGGAAATGTCCGCGCTTCAGTGAAAACGCGCCTACTGCGCAGCTGCTGCCCCTGAAAACCAGCCTGGGGGCTCACGCTCTCTGCACCAGGCGTGCATGTCCTGACCCGGGTATTGGCTGCAGCTTTAAAAATGTCACGCTTCAATGGGACGTTTTCCGTGATAATCTTCCTACTTTCCCTCGAAGCAGGGATGAAAGGATCCTTCATACAGAAGCAGGGCCGCACTCAGGGGGCTCAGGTTCCTGGAATCTGCGATGGGGGTTATCATGCCAGGTTTCCGGCCACTGAGGCCGTTTGGAAGGGCTTGACTGCCACCTCGTGGTCACAATGTGCATTGCCGTCCAAAGCAGGGGCCCACAGTCCACTTGCTTGCGGACAGAAATGTGTAGGGCATTTTTTTTTATTTGCCCAATAAGCTAAAACAGAGGAAAAACATCAAAGTGTCTGGCAGTAGCCATTGGTCTGGAATAGGTTAGTTTAAACAACTGGTTCCTCTGAGGCAATTGCACCCGCACTGATTTGCTCACATGCGCCAGGTTTCAGAAAGGCAAGTCTTCACTGACTGTTTTGAAGAAAACTGTTTGAACACCAAGAAGGAGCCTAACTGCAGGACTGTTTGCTCTATTTCCTAATCCCCAACTAACATCTCTCTTCTCTTTCCTTCTCCTCCTTCCTATGTCGCCTGTAAACTTCCATTTAACTTTAAATTAATTTACAAAGAAATTCTCTCCAACCCATTTGTTACCTTCTAGCTGCATGGCTTTGGGAAAGTTCCTTGGTTTCTCTGTCCTCTAGTTAAATGTCTAGTAGAAGAATGGATTTTATATGTTTATTTTTTTATTGATTTCAGAGAGGAAGGGAGAGGGAGAGAGAGATAGAAACATCAATAATGTGAGAGAATCAGCCCAAAACCTGGGCATGTGTCCTGACCGGGAATCGAACCGTGACCTTCTAATTCATAAGTCAACACTCAACCACTGAGCCACGCCAGCCAAGCAGATTTTATATTTTTAAAGATTGGGGAGCAAACGATAACATGGGAGAGAGAACACATGACCCACAAAGCCAGCTCTAACCCTCTTCAGCATAAATGAGGTTCACTGCGGGTCTCAAGTGAAGCCCCCCATCTAACTGCCAAGTGGCAGGCTATGGGCGGCAGGCTGAGGGTGGCAGGCTGTATGGTAGGTGGCAGGCTGAGGGTGGGAGGCTGTATGGTAGGTGGCAGGCTGTATGGTAGGTGGCAGGCTGAGGGTGGGAGGCTGTATGGTAGGTGGCAGGCTGAGGGTGGCAGGCTGAGGGTGGCAGGCTGTGGGTAGATGGCAGGCTGTGGACGGCAGAGGCAGCAGCTGGACAGTACCGCCCTGCCCTGGAGGGCACTACAGCAGGCCCCCAGAATGCCCTCTGGGCCGATCGCTGGGGTGCAGGGTGCTGGTTGCTGGCGGCTCACGGCCAGCTCCTTGCAGGAATCGCATTGCCCTCAGGTTACCGCCCTCCATGGGATGGCTCTATTCTATTCATTGATATGAGGGTCCCTGCCTCATTTGGGGACCCCTCTGAAGAACCACCCGCTCTACCCACCCCTGCAGAGGTCTCCCTGCTACTGCCTGCAGTTCAAGTCCTCCCTTGGCCCACATCTGGCCCCTTCCCATCTCACAGGTGTGGATCGTGAGTACCATCCCCAAGAAACCTGCACACACAGCTCCATCCGAGGTGGCTTTCCAGAGAACTAGACCAGAGACATCACTCTGGCTACTCCCAACATAGTGCTCGAGTGCCCCGTCCCATCCGGTCAGATTACGGTCCTGTGTTGAGGTTTCATCAGCATCAAAGCCCTTCAAGGGACCCATAGCTTCTGGCCTTCATCTCCTCTGGCTCCTGTGCTCCTCATGTCTCAAATGCTGCCTCAAATGTCAGCCTGTGGAACTCCACCTCCCTGCAGAGCTCCACACCCTCTGCTTGAGTGTCCTCGCACAGGCAGGTATTTACCCCCCTTTAATGTCAGCCTCTGCCCTGAGGGCAAGCGCGGGATAGCAAGGGCCTTCCCTGTCCTCTCACTGTGCCCCTAGCCCAGCACAGCAGTACCCTCAGGGGCTGCTCATCTGGACTGAGTGAGCACATGGGGAGCAGAATGCAAGGCCTGAACTCAGCCTGCAGTCTTTAGGGAAGTCCCTTGACCAGCATCTGCTTTTCTTCCACAGGAAAATGGCAACAATTCTGAAGTCATCCTCACAAGGATTATGCAATACATTTGTGAAAGCATCATATAACAAGCCACTAAATAAATGTAAGGTATAATCTTTATTCAAACTGAATTCTCCATCAGCAAGCTACTTGAATTTTATAATCTAGACCTGGTGGATTGCAAAAAAGCAAGCATAGAACATTCAGATACAGAAGACCTTGAAAATGGTCTGGTGCTGAAATAAAATATATGAAAATTTATTCCAAAGCCATACCCCAAATCCCCAAATGTATAAACTATGAAATGCATCTCTTTTAAAGACTTAATAAAAAGAGCAGTCTTGACATTGTAAATTTTATAACATTTGAAAGCTTCTTTTGCTACCATAAAAGTCTGATAAAAGTTAATCCCATCGTGTCAAATGTACTTTGTTTATATAAAACATATTCTCTTTAAATATAGAATATTCAAATAGTAGTTTTATTATAAAATTGTTCTCAATTTCTGAAATTCTCACACCTATTACTAGCAAATAAATAGAATCACAGTTCCACATGCTTCTTAAGATGAGGTAAGAAGAAAGCTTTTCTGATGTTTGTCTCTGACGCTGCCTTACCTCCTCCTGCTGCTGTGCGGCAGCTCAGCTTCCCCGGCCAGCACCGGCAGGAATGCCCTCCCGCCAGGATGTGAGGTCCTGCACAAACACAGCAGCAGCTCCGCTCAGTGAAAACTCCTGTTCCAGAGCTCCTGCTGCAGCAGTGCAGTCTTTCTGCAGATGTTTTAATAAATATTCCTTACATCTAAGAGACTGTTCCTAACCCTTTAAAGTGGGGCAGCAGACTTGTTCTTAGCTGGTTCAGGCTGCTTGGTCACGCCCTCTGATGCATTTTTCTTTTCCTTAATAACTCTAAAATGTAAAAAAGTTCTTAGCTCTGCTGTAAGCTGCTAATTTTTTAAAGTAGACTTTGAAAAGCAGATGTCGCCAGCCTCTAAATTAGACAAGTCAGTTGCTAATAAAATGTAAACACGTTTTGCAGTAAGAGAAGCCCATGATTTTTTACTGCAAAAGCAAGCAATAAACAGTCAGAAGTGAGTCCCATTCCGATGGGCTGCACTTCAGACATGCTCTTCCGTTGATGGCACTTCCTACGGCTTCTTTGCATTTGAAATGGATGATGTACACGTGTCTTTTTAGAGGAAAGACTCCACGGGGCTCATCTGAAGTTTGCACAAACACTGGAACACAATTTCTCCTGGGAGAGGGTGGGGCACGCACACAGGCACCGCGGCTACGTCCATGCCGGAGCCCAGGGCTGGACAGACATGCTCCCCAGCAAGGAGCCATGCAAGCCTGCTGGAAGGTCCCAGGCAGTCCTAAAGAACGTTCTGGTGTGCGTTCATCACAGGTAGTGCATCATGGGAAGCCTGATTTGCATATGAGACGTGACTATAAATGTGCACAGCAGCAGGATTCATCCAGGCTCTCGGTGCCTATGGCCTGCAGGTGACGGAAAAGATACAGCAGGGAATTAGTGCGGGGCTCTGCGCTGGCACAGAGTGAAGCTGATCTGCATGCAGCACAGTCATCTGCAGGTGCATCCTATGGCCCAGCACTGAGATTCGCACCTGTGTGGGGAGTGCTGTAAAGGGTGTGAGTGTGAGTGTGTGTGTGTGTATGTGTGGGTGGTGTGAGTGCAGTGTGTGTGGGGGTGTGGAGTGTGTGTGTGTGTAAGTGTGTGGGTGGATATGAGCGTGTGGGGTATAAGTGTGGGTGTGTGTGTAGATGTGTGAGAGTGGGTGTATGGGAGTGTGTATGTGTATGTGAGTAGGTTTGTGTGGGTGTACATGCATGTGTATGTGGGGATGTGTGTGAGTGCATGGGGGTGTGTGTGTTTAGGTATGTATGCAAGTGGGTGTGTATGAATGTAACTATGTGTGTGAGTGGTATGT
This sequence comes from Murina feae, assembly GCA_004026665.1. Classification (NCBI taxonomy): domain Eukaryota; kingdom Metazoa; phylum Chordata; class Mammalia; order Chiroptera; family Vespertilionidae; genus Murina; species Murina feae. Next base: position 40,215 of record PVJC01010536.1, read on the forward strand.
GGGGGGTGTGAGTGTAGGTGAAAGTGTGTGTGTGTGTGAGTAGGTGTGTGAGTATATGTATGGGTGTGAGGGTGGGTGTAAGTGTATGTGTGAGTAGGTGTGTGGGTGTCGGGGGGGGTGAGGGTGTGTGTGTGTGGGTGTTGTATGTTTCCCTTTCCTACCACACACAGTGCTGTAAATAAATTATGACAAATAAAGGCCATGGTGAATTTACTCTGACATCATAACCAGGTGGGAGCCTCTAGAATGAACCGCCCTGAGGTATTCCACAGAACCAGTTACAGATTCTAAAGCTGAGAAAGCTGAGTGCTTGGATCCCCAAAGAAGAAAGCTCAATCCCTCAGTGAGCTATGGCCAGTTTTGAACTACAAAAAGTCATGTCAGTGCAAAAAGAGTATCTTGACAAAAACCAGTGACACCAATGTCACATGAAACAGTATTAAGCCCACAGGTAGAACCCTGAGGCCAGTTTTGGTCCAGAAAGATCAGCAGGCGGAGGAACAGCAGCTGCCTTGCTGAGGGGCTGGAGGGAGTCCACCTCCCCCCACCCCACAGACATCCGCAGTCACAGCTCGTCTCGTCTGCTCCTCCAGGGCCACTTCGGGTGTCGCGATACATGGTCTGCAGCCTGCAGGACAAGGTCCATAAACTCTTCGACATCGAAGGAGTAGTTGGTGAACTTTGGATGTTCCCCCAGAGTGGGGTGGTGGCCCTGGGAAACCAAACCAAAACACAGGTCTGTAAGTCAGAGGACATGGTTTTCTGAACAGGAAAATCTTACTTTACTTTGGCCAAAGCAACAGTCTTAATTCATGCTCTCCCTCGGAAGTAAGCAAATATTTCTGGTAAAGTCCAAAGGACACATATTTCAGCTCTGTGGACCACAGCCTCTGTCACGATGACTCAACTCTGTCATCCAAGGGCACAAGCAGCCAGACAACATGCACACAGATGAAACTTTATTTGTAGAAACAGGTAGGGGCCAGATTTAGCCTGCTGGTCTCCGGTCCCCTGATCCCTCCAACATGCAATTGGAATAGCCCTTTCTAGGCCCAAATTTCATGAAATTTTCTTATTAACATTAAAGATACAGAGTGAACAACTATCCTCTTCCTCCAATTTGCAAATATGAGATACAACTCAGTATTCCAGAAAACAATTTTCTTTTGAAGTTCAGCGATAGTCTTTCACATTCATAACTGCACACTTCACACGAACTGAAAAGCAAACGCAGGGGAGTTTCACCATTGCACTTGCCTTGTCCTGAGGAAAGACTTTGTTCTGCCTGCGCCAGGTGATGTAGTGGACGCCGCGGAGCCGGGCCAGGTCCAGGTAGCAGCGCTGGTCTCCGCAGTTGTACCTGAGGCCAGGCAGCCGCATGTGAGTTCTGGCTGCAGTGTGTGCCCAGCCCACAGTTCTCTGGGAAAAACACACCTCCAAACAGGTTCTCACAAAAGGTCGTACACCGTGAACAAGACTGAGGGAGGTTACAGGTGGGCAACCCGACGTACAGGGGTCAGTACATGAATCAGTTTGTTCTTGTATTCTCATTTATTAATTACTAGAGGCCCGGTGCACAAAAATTTGTGCACTGGGGGGGAGGGGGAAGGGTTCCTCAGCCAAGCCTGGCCTTGTGCCCTCTCGCAACCTGGGACCCCTTGGGGGATGCCCACCTGCTGGATTAGGCCTGCTCTCTGGAGGATTAGGCCTAAGCTGGCAGTCAGACAACCCTCTGGCAGCCTGGGAGCCCTCAGGGGATGTCCATTTGCCAGCAGGGAGCAGGCCTAAGCTGCAGTTGGACATCTTTAGCACTGCTGAGGAGGCAGGAGAGGCTCCCGCCACCACCACTGTGCTGGCAGCCATCAGCCTGGCTTGTCGAGCAGAGTCATCCCTGTGGGAGCACACTGACCACCAGGGGGTAGCTCCTGCATTGAGCATCTGTTTCCTGGTGGTCAGTGTATGTCATAGTGACCAGTCATTCCCAGTCATTCTGCTGTTAGGGTCAATTTGCATATTACCTTTTATTATATAGAATAGAGGCCTGTTGCATGGGTGGGGGCCAGCTGGTTTGCCCTGAAGGGTGTCTCGGATCAGGGTGGGGGTCTCACTGGGGTGCCTGGCCAGCCTAGATGAGTGTCTGATGGCTGTTTTCAGGCTGGCCACATCCCCTTCAGGGTGGGGGTCCCCGCTGGGGTGCCTGGCCAGTCTGGGTGAGGGGCTGATGGGTGTTTGCAGGCTGGCCAAGGCCCCCAGCGACCCAAGCTCCCAGCAAGGCTGGCTGGAAGCAGGTTTATTTATCTTCTGTAATTGAAATTTTGTTGCCTTGAACAGAGCCCATAGCCGGCCTAGACAGGTGGGAAGCTTGGCTTCCTCCATTGCTGGGGCAACTAAGCCTCCTGCTTGCTCCAGCTCCGTGGCTGCCGGCCGCCATCTTGGATGGGTTAATTTGCATATAGTCACTCTGACTGGCTCATGGGCATGGCTTAGGTGTAGCGGAGTGACACCAATTTGCATATTTCTCTTTTATTAGATTAGATAGATTATATTTGTTCCCATATGGACAACTATAAACCTGCTTTTGCCCCACCCTGTACTTTTAAAATATTCTCATAACTAGATTACCTTAACTTTTAAAAAACAGAATGGAATGGAGACAGACCTCTATCAACAGGGCTGACCAAGAATTTCCTATTTCCTCAGGCATAGAAGTGCCCTTGGGGCAGGTAACACTTCCAAGCTCACAGAGCCAGCGAAGCCAGTACAAGTCCAGGGCCTGGGCTTCCTTAGTGACCCTCTCTTTCTTCCCGTCCCCTCCGCTCCCCCCTCTGTCTCTGGGAGAAACGAAGACAGATCAAATCCACAATCATCCAGCTGTTTCTCTAACATGTGTATTTTTTACATCTTGTGTGGTGTGCAAGTTCCTGACACTGCTTTCTAAACAGTGATCTGTTTAAATGACTCAACTCATTTTTAAAGTGAAACCACACAATCAGAATATGAGACCCACAGATGAGGCGGGTGTGGAACTCTCTGGGAGAGAAGGCCATGTCTCCACTCCAGCTGCAGGGGCAGAACACAGGGAACAGAATGTCTACCCTGACCCTCAAGGTCTGTAGGAGCAGTGAGGCTGCGGGAGGCAGGGAGCACACAGGAGCAGGGAGCACAAAGGAGGCAGGGAGCAGGGAACCAGCAGAAGCAGGGAGCACATGGAAACAGGGAGACAGGGAGCACATGGGAGCAGGGAGCACATGGAGCAGGGAGCACATGGGAGCAGGGAGCACATGGGAGCAGGGAGCACA
>PVJC01010537.1:0-43526 GCA_004026665.1 Murina feae
GTTAATTTTAATATTTCGCTTTTATTAGTTTAGATAATTCATCCATTACTTACTTTGATCTTGCTAAGAACCCAGTTAGAGCAACAGTACTATCCCCATTCAGAGCTGAGGAAATGAGCTCAGAAAGATTGGGTAACCTGCTCCAGATACATAGTAGTGAGTGTATGAGCCAAGAATAAACCCACATCTTCTGATTCTAGTGCTTTTCTCATTAGTCCTCACTACCAAATGCCCATCTAACAGCCCCCTGCACCGAAAAGGAACGCTGCTGATCTTGCCACAGCATCAGCACACCAGTCAGATCCCTTTTCCTTCCCTCATCCCAGGCAGAGGCCCAGCATTCTGGGAGAAGTGGCTTCAAGAGAAGCGCTTGCCTTACTCAGTACTAGGCCAGGTGCTTGGGAACTGAACCACTAGGGATCTGACATAATTTCAAATGCTTGCTGCCCTAATTACTTGATGATCTGTCATCACAGAGATGGATTGGGGAGGAGGGTTCATCTTGTGCCTCAGCAAAGGAAAGGCAAGTAGGAATGCTTCAGGTTCAGTTTACAGGAGAGAAATCTCCATTGAAGTCCATGATCTATTCCAAATTCTGTTTCAGGAAGAAGGCAGGAAGAGGATTAGCATTTATTGAGCACCTACTAAGAATTGGACACTGTGCTGGCAAATATGACACATATTACATGAATTTGATTATTTGATCCTCCCTAGAACCCTATAAGAGAAAGGGATTAATATTTGCACTTTGTAGATGAGGAAACTAAGGATCATGGTGGCAGCCCAGGACAGAGAGGGTAGCACAAAGCCGAATAAAGAAGCTTAGACTCAGTCCTGCAGAAGTCACAGATAGTTTTAACCAGAAGAGTGCTGTGGTTGAAATTGAATTCTAGAAAAATCACCGTTGCTGTGAAGTGAATGAATTTGAGAAAATACTGGAGGCAAAAGAGTTTAAAAGTATATGTTCAATATGTGATGAGGGCCTGTTGCTAAGATATACTGCTCGGCTGGCATGGCTCAGTGGTTGAGCATCGACCTATGAGACAGGAGGTCACAGTCTGATTCCTGGTCAAGGCATATGATCAGGTTGCAGACTCAATCCCCAGTGGGGGGCATGCAGGAAGTAGCTGATCAGTGACTCTCTGTCAACATTGTTTCTATCTTTCTCCCCTTCTCCCTTCCTCTCTGAAATAAATAAAAATATACATATTTTAAATATATATAGACATGAGGGATGGCAAGATTTGTGGCTCATCAAGATGCTGGATCCACAGTATCTGGAGGCCAGGAAGTGGGGAAGGAAAGAAAACCTATGGATGACACACAGGTTTCTGGCCTCTGCAACTAGATGGCTGCCATTTCCTGAGATAAGAACGCAGTCTGCAGGGCACAGATGATACCTGGTGAGCTGTTGAGACTGTGTGACTTCCAGGTGGAGATGTGCAGCTTTCAGTGAACTCAGGGTCTGGAACCTAGGACAGAGACTAGACTGTGGACATCAGCAGCATGGAGTTGTAATTGAAGCCCAGGGTAAAATGGAGTTGCCAGGAAAGAGGCATAGTGAGATATGAGTGGGGAGTGTCACAGAGCTCTGAAAACACCAACAATAAGAGCCCCTCTGCACCATAACCCGCCCCCCCCCGGAATAAAAAGGTTGGTTAAGAGTGGCCAGAAGGACAGCAAGTAATGAGAAGAGTCTGCATTTGCTTATAAAAGATGATATCATCTGCTGTGGGGTATTCATTAAGAACTGAAGGCAGTTGCTAAACAAGTTGAGAACACACCTCTGGTGTGATCTGTATTATCCTGGGAAACCACACAGCATGATGGGGAAGGATCTGGAGTCCACGTGAGAAACAATTCAAAAGAGCTCTGTCTGGATCAAAGGAGAGAGTGAGAAGACTGGAGTCCCAGTGGCTGGCCTGCTAACAGGAGAGTGTGAGACTGTGGCGTGATTTCCCTCCAGGAGTGTGTGCTGAGAAGAGCGCAATGTTACTGCTCTTTGACATGGCATTAACGTGTGACATACAGGTAATGCCAACCAAACAGGGAAGTAGTCATTCCTGAGTTCGGACAATGAACACTTGGAGAATAATGCTCAGGACCGCACAGGCTTGAGATTCATGACATACCTTTGGCCTTGACAGCAAAATAACTGAGACGAGTACCTGCCCATCATCCTAAACTTCAAAAGTAGACATGAAAAAATCAAGGAAATCCACAGAATCCTAGATCTCAGAACCTGCAATGTCATTTCTCTCATTGTCAATTGGTGTATTAATGTGCAAATTAACTCATTCACTCTGCAAATATTGATTGAGCACTTATTATTTCCGAGGACTATTCTAGGGTGGCGGGACATAAAAAAGAACAAAATAGACTATAATGTCTGCCCTCATGAGCTTACACCGGGAACATGAAAGAGTAAAAAGGTAAGTATATAAAATATAGTATGTTAGATGAGAATATTTATGGTGAGAAGTTTCCCGGGGAAAAATATAGCAGGACAGAGGTGGTGAATGCTGAAAGTATGCAACCTTAACTAAATTAATGATCATGGACTGTTTTCATAGTGGTCTCAATAACGGTCTTCCCTTCCTGCATTTTTCTTCATGCTCATTAGTTAATACGATTCGTATTAAATACATGAGAAAGGCAAATGTCATCACCGTCATCAGATCTGATTCATCCAAGGCCTCTTTCTGGGCCAATCATGATGTTGATTTGTTCACAAGCATTGTCTCATTTTATCTTCACACTAATAGGAGGTAGTTACAATCATTATTCCATTTCAAAGATTAAAAAGAAAACCACAGAAGTAAACATCCCTAGTTCCCAAAGTCCCGGGCTTGACATGCAACTCTGCCATCTGTATGACAGCAAGTGGGTTGCTTAACTTCTCCAAATTCCAGTGTCTTCATGTGCAAAGTGGGAGTGACAAGAACTAGCTCCAGAGTTGGTGTGAGAACTTAAAGACGAACAGATATGAAAAGGGAGAAATCACACCAGATAGATCTGTCTGATTCCAAAGCACAAACATTTAACACAGAGTACACTGACTGATTTCTTTGAGCTAAGAAAATTGCTAAGCAGCAGTGAGTATAGGAATGATAAGATTACAATATTGATGTGATCATGTAAAATATTCCTGACTCAGCAGCCCAGACCATCAATTTAGAAAGAACAATGACATTCTTTATAGTTCTAGACCTACAATTTATACCAGGGCTGAAATAAAAAGGAAAGCAAGACTATATTACATACAACATCACATTTCCAAAATTTCCCTTCTATTGCCCAGATCTCGTTTCCTCCAGATAGAAAGCATGTGTGCCCATACATACACACAGCCCTGGCTATGATAATAATTGTGAACACTTTGCCAGTGTTTCCATGGTAGGACATAATGCAAATACCTTACTCATAATAACTACAGTCTTAATTAGATGGTTACTATTATTGTACCTATTTTGTATAAACTAAAGTCCAGGGTGGTCAAGTAACTTACCTATCACAGGGCCACTAAATGGCAGAACCAAGCATTCTAATGTCAGACTCCACCCTGATGACTCTATGCCATAGTGAACTAGTTGCATTACCGAAATCCCTATGCTTTCTCCCATTGCTCTGCCTTCCCACATACCATGCTCTCTGTCTGGAATACCATCCTTCCCCCTCTTTCCACAGTCTCACCTGATTAAATCCAATTTTCCCCCTCAAGACGCAGTTCTGCATCATCTCTCCTGGAAAGCCCTCACTGACTCCATCTCCAAACTGCATAGTGGATGTTCCCTCCCCTTCTCTGTTCAAGTTACCTCTGTCATAGCAACTGGACAGATGCCCAAAGTGTTCTGTATTTCCCCTTCCTCTCCACTGAATGTAACTTCCTTTAAGCCTAAGACTGTATCTGGAGCATAGTAGGCCCTCCATAAATATTTACTAAGTAGGTAGGCAAGGCTACGTGTGGATAATGTTAGATATACTGATAGTTGCAGTCCCAGCATGCATACTTTCCTGAGTTCTTCATTATAGACTTGGAAATTCCAACCAGGGAATTTTAAAATAGGAAATTCGGGTAGGGTTTCGGGTAGAGATGGGGAGTGTCTGCCCTAAATCAACCTGTCTCTGTGATTTGTTCAGAAATGCACACATAATCCAGGCTTAGGGCATTTGGTCAGTCCCTTATACTGGCCAATATGGGCAAGTGATTTATAAAGGTAAGACCAGAGGAAGCTTGGAAATTAGTTCAGAAGTTGATGAATAAAAATATTACTTTGTTCCATAAGGGAAGAAGGAAGCATGTAGCTCATGAGGATATTATCAGCTACCTTGAAACCTCAAGAAGACAAAATTGGCTCTATATAAGGTAGATCAAAGAGAGAGAAAGAACATACCTTTGTGATATGGATGAGCCACAACTTTAAACCAACCTTGAGTTCTCTCATACCTCTGGACTTCTTAAATACATGAAACAATATATTCCACTATTATTTAAAGTCTTTGAGTTGGGTTTTCTTTACTTGCAACCAAATGGGTTCTAAATATATTTCTGTCCAGCTGATTTTAGTGAGAGGAAGAGTGCCACTTGAAGTAATGACATGGGCAAAAGCTCAAAGTGGAGAAGTACAAAGCATCACAGGATGTTACTGGAATTGTACCTGAACATCACTCTGTGATCCTCAGGGACCCTTGGGTGGTTTTAGAGCAGAGGTGAGCTGCTTTCAGAGCTGTGGTTTCAAAATACAACTCTATCTCAGTAGGTTTCAATTACCATTCTACACCTACATCTCTTTGTCTTTCGTTTTAAAAAGTTACTATTCATAAGAAAAACATTATAATAATATCTCAAGATTTCCATTAATAGATAAATAAAAATATATCTCTGAAGTTCAGTGAAAATGATATTCTCAGAGAAGAAAAAATAAATGCTTTTAGAAACAGATGGTATCTCAGAGCCTCAAGTCTGTTGGCTTATACCACCAAGGCAACGAACTTTATGCCAACAATTAAACTAGTCTTCCCAGTAAAATGGCAAACCCTTCAATCACATGGCTTTTCATGATATTGCCAATATGAAGTGTTTAGGTTACCAGAGTAAAATAAGAAGAAAACTTTGCAGCAGCAGTAACTGAAAAAAGAGGATTGTAGCGTAAGGAGATAAGAAAAGACAAGTAACAGATCCTCAACAGCTAGCCAGTGCTATATCATACTAGGTGCTTGCTATTCACTAGTCTCCTTTTTCCTAAAGAGCAAAGATGCAGACTATGGCCTGCAAGACCCCAATGTCCACCACATTAGGGGAAATTTTTCGTTTTGAAAATTGAATCATGAGTGCCAAGCAAATACTCCCATCCTTCATAGCCCAGCTCAAATACTTCCTCCTTCTTCCAACCTCCATAACTCCATCCCCCCTCTGGTGTGCTCCTTCTCTTGGACCCAATAGCACTGACAGCTTGTCCCAGCCAACTTCACATCCAACCACCTAGGGAACTGAGAGTTTCTTTTCCTATCATTTCTTCTTGGTAGGATTTTTTGTTTATTTTCATTCTTAACAGAAAACAATTCAAGGTGGATTGAGAAGGAAAGAGGGTGTGGTAGTTATTAGAAAATGCTCAAAATTAGTTTGGGTACCTCTTATTAACACATGGTAAAGTAAGCGTGGTAATGTGACTTGTTCACCAATGGACTTCTTCGCAGGAGTAATCTGTGTCACTTTCAAAAGGAAGGTTTAGATCCAGGCCACACTGGCCACTCTTACTGCCTGACCAAAGCTATAGTGGAAGCAGATCAAGATGAAGAATACATCCCCAAGTGATGATCACAAGGAAGAGCTCCCTGGTGAGCATGGAGGTTGGCACACAGAATGAGCAAAACCTGTGTAGTATTAAACCATTGTGGTTTGGGGCCTATTTGTTACTGCAGCTTAAATTAGCCTATACAGACTGATTCAGAGGGATTTGTTATGATGACACAGGAGTATCTCCTGGAACCCAAGCTTCCAAATGCAGCTGGGTTTCCAGAGGCATAGAACAAAGACCTATCAAGCTGCCTGACTTGTGTCTCACTCTGTGTGTGGGCTCTTGTCTCTCTTTTCCTCCCTCCATCTCTGAATCTCTAACTGTTTCTCTCTGTCTCTGTCTCTACCTTTTTATGGGTATCTCTATATTTCTTCTCCTGTGCATACTTGTCATAAATCTCTGCACACACACACACACACATGCACACACCTATCAATACATGGTTGCATTCCCAAATTACCAGGGAAGGGACTCTAATCAGCTTCACTTTCTCTCTGGGGCCCATCCTAGTTCAATCAAATATATCCAGGGAGTGAAAGAAAGAAAATATCTGTCGAAGAGGGAGGCATTTAAAGTCACTTATGGGAGTTGGACACAATAATAGTAGCTAACCCTGAGACATAGACTCCTCTGTGATGGATATGGTTCTAAAAGTTTTAAGTCTATTAACTCATTCTCAGAACAACTCAGGTTCTAATACCCCAGACTCATTTTACAGATAAAAAAAATGGACATACCTGGCAGGTAGGTACCAGGCAGTCTCCCACAGGAGTCCTGCACTACCCTTAATGCCATGCCACCTTTTATATTGTAGTTGGCATAATAGAAACACTGTATTTTTTCAAGTGGAGCAAAGTCCATGACTAATATCTCCTGCTCCTATAAGAGTGTTTTAATAAAGGAAGGAGCCAGCATTACCAAGCACTTTGCTGGATATGTCCACATTAAATGATTGTTATCATTTAATAGTAGAAAATGTTCTTTGAGAAGGTAAAGGACTTGCCCACATTTTTATAATTAGTAAATGACAGAGCACTGACTCAGACCCAAGTCCTCTGATTCCACATCCAGCACTGTTTTCAGCTGTCCTGCACCAGGCATTTCTGCTGACGTCAAGAATTACAAATAAATCCTCTTTCCCTCCCTCTTAATGCCTTCAAATGACTTTATCACCCACAGCTTGGAAAGTAGAGACAGAGGCGCCTTCCATGCAGTGGCACTGGGGAAGCTGGGAAGTCAACCTCCAGGCCTCCTGCAGGTACACTTAGCTGGCACCAGCCTTTTGCAGTGTTATCTGTACCCCACACCAAAGAAGCAGCAGCCCTGAGCTCTGGAATTCAGAGCTGGCAGAGAGCTGGGATTGCACCAGGCTAGGGCTTCCTGGCTGGGCTTCCATCCCAGCGGGAAACTGGAGCGGGAACTGGGGAGCAGGCCAGGTGGTCAGAGTGAACATGCATGAAGATGTCAGATTGGGAGGCTGCAACCAGTGCTGCTCAGAGGAGCACAGGGAGTTTTCTTCCCTGGCCATGCTCACTCAGGGTAACTGCACAGCTGACTTGTCTAGGCCTGTGTTCTGAAGACAGAGCTTCTAAGATTCCATCAGGCTGCGCTGCTATTGGCTCAGGCCCTGAGGCGCAGAGCCTGAAGGAGCAATGATTATTGCTGAGATTTGGTGTGGCTGGGGCAGGCAGGGATTGACTTCACCTACACCCCTTTCTGTAGGGAATTACAACAACAACAACGCTGGTGATAATTACCAACTGCAGATCACCATCTTGAGCTGCCCATATATAAAAAGGAACAGACTAGGCTAAATGATTTATCCAAGGTCCCCAAACCAGAATTTGAATTCACATCTGTCTGATTCCCCAACCTTTCTCCTGCACAGTGCTATCACCCCCATGGATAGACGATCCACGGCAAGCTAGCAAATGGCCTTGAAATTGACCAAATGGGTTCATTACTCCTTAGATAAGCAGGAAAGAGAAGAGGAAGGGAGAGTCAGGAAAATAATGAGAATGAAGAAGACAGAGGCAGTGATGTACAGGAAGAGAGAAATAGCAGGAGGGAGACGTGGGAGAACAAAGCTCGCATTGACAAGCTTATGTAATTCCAACAGGTCTAGAGGAGAGAAATGTGCAGAAGGATTACAGGCTGCGTAATTGTTCTTCTGACCTTAGCTCTCCAAAGATCAATGGGTGTGCCAGGAGTCTAATTGACTAAATGCCCCTCACCCCCTATTCCTCAAAGCCAGCTGCTTTTCCAGAAGAAGAAAAAGGGACAGGGAAGATCAGCAGTTTCCAAAGGCTGGGGACTAAGTCTGTGTGCCTGGGCACCCACAATCGGCCTCTCGGCGCCTAGGAGCCACCTTACTGCTCAGAGGGCAGGTACAGGGAGTTGGAAGCTACTGATCCTGGAGCTTTGAAATAAGCAGCGCTGGGCTTCGAGCACGGCTCTGCTTGGGAGTCTGGCAGTCCAAACATAGGCAGCTCTATTTTTTCTCTTTGATTCCTTTTGTCTTTCTTCAATGACTTTCTCAGAGATTAGCAGTTTTACAACTGTCTGTGGACTTGCTTGCTAGCCCCAAGGAAGGAGGGAGGTGAACTAGAAAAGGTAAGCAGAACCAAAGTTACAGGGGCAACTGTCTCATGCCTTCCAGCATGGGGTGGCTCCTCATATTGGGAACAGCCACCTCCCTGTGCCACATCTGCCACTTTCAGGCTTCGGAGAGACACAACACTGAGAAGTGCCACCCCTTTTCTTCTTAATACCTTGGAGAATTGCTGTCCTAAATCCATTCTTATTCAGGGGGCTTGGGCTGGAAAGTCCCTTGATTAATCAGCTCAGCGGCCTTGGAGAAGTTACTTAATATAGCTGTTCCTCAGCTTCCCTGACAATAAAATAGGGACAATCAACAAATGTACCTTATAGTGTGTGTGTGTGGTGGGGAGATTATTTATGTTAACATATATATAAAGTGATTAGAACTGAGCCAGGAGTTCTGCAGAAGTGATATGAAAGTTTCCAAGAAGAAGGAAGTTAAAGATAAGGTGACCAGATTTTAACATTGTTAAAGCGGGACACCATTGACCGGGGGGGGGGGGGGGGGGTGTTCTTTTTTATTATTATTACTTAAAATATTACAAAGAGTAGTACATATGTCTCTTTCTAAAAATCGGGACGTTTTTAAAACGCCGCGGGACGCAGGACAAATTGTTAAAAATCGGGACTGTCCCGCCAAAAGCGGGACGTCTGGTCACCTTAGGAGTTTCTTGACCATGTTCTCTCCCTGGAGCCTAATCTAAGATGTCAGCTCTTTGGAACCTTGCTCTGAATCAAACAGAGGGAGGCATCATTGGAAAGAGAATGAGACAGAGGAGGAAGAAAGGAAGGGGTGATAATATTTGCTGAGTATCCATGACATGCTAGACTCAGGTTGAGGCTTCCACAGGTGTTGCTGTTATCTTTAATATGAATATATGCATATGAGTGTGACATGAGTGCAGGAAACAGAGGGCTGGTGCACTCTGTGCAGGGCAACTCCCAGTAGAGGATATTAAATGCACAAGCTCACTTAGTCCTGGCAGTAACCAGAGAAAACAGGTCCTGTTCATTATCCCCATTGTCCAGAGGAACCAGGCTCAGGGAAGCAGGGGCACCTGCTCTTGGTGGCAGGACTCAAAGCTGAGTCTGTGATGTCTCAGCTGCACCACCGAAGCTATGAGATTATTAGGAGTTTAGGTCTCCTGAGAACAGGGCGATGAAAAGAATTTACAGGTCCAAGTAAGGAGAGGTAGGCAGCCCGTTCAGGAACAGTTCTTCTGGCCACAATCAGAGCAGGTGAGCAGGCTGGGCATTAAACCTCCCCAAGGCCCATTGGAAGGGATAGAGACTCAGAAAACTCAAGTGGCTTGACCAAAGTCACAAGCAGACGTGATTTAGATGGCCCGATGGGACACTTTGCTTCTGACCTTCTGGCCTTGTCATCACAGGGCTTCCCTCGAACACTACCTCTGCAGAGAATCGGTTCCAGGACACCCTAGCTAAACAGTGCCCTCCGTCACACTCCCCACTGACTACACCATCCTTGGCTTCGTAATGCTCATCACTGCCACTCACCATGGCAGCATACACTTCCTAGTGGCCAACATCATCAAAAGGAAAGTTTCATGAGGGCAGAGATGAATGTCTATTTTGCTCATTATATACATTCCCAGCACTTAAAACAGCGCTTAACATATGATCAGTACACAATATTTGCTGAATGTATGATGATGTAATTGAATAATCACACTATATCATTTTATCACCGCTTTTTAAATCTTCACTATTTAAAACCTCAGTGTGGTCAGGGATTGGATTATGTAGCATAGTCCCTGGTACATAAGCCAGAGTAGGTGCCCAGTAATTATTCTAGAATGAATGAATGAATGATGAATGGGGTAGAATTGAGTTTTTAACTCTTACCCTGGTTTTTGTTTCTCTTTCCCAGGCACAAGGAAGTTCACTGGGGAGGATGAGGTTAGGGGCATCCTTGAGTAAATGAAAGGGGGAGGGGAGATATGTCCTGGGGCAGGTGTGAAATGTAGAGTTTATCTTCTTCTACTGCCCACAGTGACTTAATCAGAAAAGACCCCGAAAGCATCTCCAATGGCTTTGACATCCTGGAGCTGAAGGACTCTGGGACACAGGTGGTGCTCTCATTTTTCAATAAAACTTTATGACTCAATTAAGATCCGGGGAGATTTTTTTTTTAATGCACAAAAGGTCTGTGACTGCAGAGGGTGTGTAAACTCTTCTTTGTATCCTCACAGAATATTTTACCATCCGAGGGAGGAAAAATAAGACCAGCTAGGTAAGCATCCGGAATAACAGATGTGTTTTTCCAAGATGATGCCCATGGGAAAGAAAATAAAGATTTTGCTGGATGCAGATGTCCTAAAAGCAGCAAGTTGATCCTGTAACCTTGCCAAGGCAATGCCTGCTGTTCTCAATGCTAAGCCAGAGTATGAGAAAAGAGAGGAATATTCAAAGAGCAAATCAACTTGACACTCCAAGGCAAACAAGAACAGACATAGGAGGCTCTCCATGTTGAAGTCAATCATTAAATCAGGCTGTGCTTCTCCTTCCTCACTAATGTAGGGTTTGGGCAGAGCCCGTTATGTCTTGCCAGGAGTGAGCCAGACCAGAAGGAATTAGAGGGGTCTGAGTTGGGATTGAGGATCTGCTCCGCCACTTACTATATGACCCCTAGCAAGTCACTTAGCCTCTCTGATTTGAGAAATTTTGATAATACAGACTCCATCCCAAATAGCTACACATCCTGCCTCTGGTGCTTGGAATGATTCCAGCAGCAGCAAGTATTCCCTGCTGTTAAGAGTTTCCAGTCTCTGCAGTCTTGGTTGAATCAGGAGACCTGGGAGACCACATTCTAACAACGCACCATGGACACTCAGCTAATGATGGGCAAAACCAGGACTCAAGCTCCTGTCTGCTTCACTCCAAAGCCTGTGATCTTTTCACTGTCCCTTTTTACCTTCCAAAGATCCATCATGAAAACCAGGACCCACAAGGTGGGCTCAAACAAAATCAAGCGTATTACCTAGTGCTAATTAAGACGGCGTGTGGTAAAGGGAAATAGCACTAATGTGGAGTCAGAAGATCTGAGTTCAAATCCCAGGCTTGAGCATTTATAACATTTTTATGACCCTAAGAAAGTTGCTGTATTTTACTTCACTCAGTGTGAAAAATGGGGCGAATACCGGTGTCAGTCTAACATATGTAAGAAATAGCCACAAACAATTTGTTTTTTTTGCTAGTGCTGTGTCTCTCTAAGTTCATTTGGGCCCTCTTCTCTATCTTAGCTTTGATCCAGGACCTAGGGCTGAGGGAACAGCCAGCAACTGGAACATTTCTGGCCAGCCTGGCAGAAGGAACAGAAAACCCAAGATGGCCTGTACCTGCACTTCAATGCTCAGCTTGAAGTTAACAGACATGACTTCAGGGAGTACATAATTCCTTGGACCGAACTGGTTGTATGGTACCTCCAATCACCGCAGTCCAGGAGTCATGCTCCTACTATGCTCTTAAAAGAATAGAGAGCAGAGCTGGAATGTTTTGCTGAATGACATTAATGGCTATCTAGTTGCCATCCTGGCTACCTCAAAGAAATGCTGATAAGAGTAAATGAGAAAATAGGAAATGAGAAAATATGTGACTGGTGGGGACTTCTAAGTTTACCTGCTGAGGTTAGAGGCTTGCATGCCTAGCCCAGTAGTTCAGGACCTGGTCAGGGAGCATATAGTTCATGATGGCAAGACACTGAAGTGGCAATGCAAACTTTGAGACATGAAAAAAGTATTTAAGCCATGAGAAGGGTTATAGGATTAAAGGCTTTTAAATCTTAAAGGCACCCAGCCATCTTCAGCACACAGGCTCACTTTTTCAGAGGAGGAAAGAGAAGCCCAGAGCAAAGCCATGACTTGCTCATGGTCACACAGCAAGATGGTGGCATGGCCAAAACCAGAGTCCAGTGTTCCTCTGCCTCCCAGCCTCACCATGCTGAAGGTTCCTTTCCCTGGCTTTTCATTCCTACATGGAGTGTTTATGCCCCTCCCATACGGGCTTGTAGGTAACCTGCCTCTCCTTTGAGCTTTGAGCCATTGATCTATTTATACCTAAAACCATTCCTCAGCCATCGAGTATGGAAACGAAAAGGGCTATCTAAAGTTTAAATGTCTGCAAAGGCCTAATTCAATAAGCATTAATTACATGATCCTGGGGACAAATTCTAGGAAATCTGAGATTAAAAAAATAAAATAAATCCTATATAATAAAGAGGTAATATGCAAATTGGTTGTCACAAGATGGCCAGCGGGGGAGGGCAGTTAGGGGTGACCAGGCCTGCAGGGGAGGGCAGTTGTGGGTGATCAGACTGGCAGGGAAGGGCAGTTGAGGGTGACCAGGCCTGCAGAGGAGGGAGGGAAATTGGGGGGGACCAGGCCAGCAGGGGAAGGCAGTTGGAGGTGACCAGGCCAGAAGGGGTGGGCAGCTGGGGCATCAATCAGGCTGGCAGGGGAGTGGTTAGGGGATGATCAGTCAGACAGGTGAGTGGTTGGGAGCTAGCAGTCTCGGGTTGTAGAGAGGGATGTCCGACTGCCAGTTTGGAGATCCCCTGAGGGTTCCCAGATAGGAGAGGGTGCAGGCTGGGCTGCGAGACACCACCCCCCCCCCCCCGTGCACAAATTTTGTGCACCAGGCCTTTAGTAAAATAATGAAAACACACATAACGTTACTGTCTTCAAAAAGCTTCCTGTCTAGTGCAGGAGGAAATGTGAGTACACAGACAAGTTATAGCATCAAGATGGCTAAGTACAAGGTATTCTGAGGGTGCTGTGGAGCCCAAAAGTGGGAATATGGGTAGGAGAAGGGATAGAATAAGAAGCAATCAGGGAAAGCTTCCAGGGGAAGTGTCACTGGAGCAGAACCTTTGAAAGATAATGGGTGGAGGGGGAGAGACAGTCAAAGGCAGAAGAGGGTAAGAGCCATCCAGGCAGAAGAAGGGCCCCGGTAGATAACTGGAGAAGAAAAATGCTACAGCTCATTCAGGGGACAGCTGGACCAGGCATCTGGGCAGGGGAGACAGGATATCACTGAGAGGTAGGCAGGAGCCAAATCCCCAGGCCTTGCTGAGCTAAGCCAAGGAGTTTGGCCAGCCATCCTCTGACAGTGCGAAGGAGTGGGATCCCTGTTATTGTTACGTTTAGTCTGTAGACCATGAGAAGACTGGCTATAAGGGGTTTGCAATTTACTCTTCTCTGGCACAAACCAGTCAAGAGGCTTAGAGGAGAAAATGAACTCACTTCAACAAAGCTCTGAGCTGTGGGTTTTGATAAGAGGTGTTCTTAGGTGTCAGTAAACCAGCGTGAGCCGCTGCCTCCTTCTCCTCAGCTCCCTGAGAGGAGGTGTATGGATTCCTTACAGCTCTTTCCCTGTCCAGCCTTGGCATGAGGGATAATTCTGGTGAAAAAATAAGGTCACTTCAGCTGCTCATTTCTTTTATTTTCCTCATTGTGGAATACGCACACTCATCTTCAAAAACAAAAGTAGATTTCTGCTACTCAATATGAGACCTTGGGCCAAAGGCCACATTTTCCTCCTCGGGGATCCCCATCACCCTGTGCTCCTTGACACTCAGTGCACCCCTCCTTTTCCAGAGCCTTCTCTAGCACCATACTCTGTACCCCAAGGGCAGAGCAGCATCTCACTGTGCCTCACCGAGCCTGTTGTTAGGGGGGCTCAGTAAGTGCCCAACAGTGGAAAGGACGGTGAATCAACGCTGCAAACTTAGGAAATAGACCTTATTTTGTGACTTCAGTTGTGTGAAAGTTCTTACAATGAAATCAGCCTGTGTTAACCTTTCATTGTGCACTTAACAGATCGTTCATTGGACCAACATGACATGCACTGTCTTCGTCTTTCATGGAGGATCAGTAAGTGAACTGGGCAAAATGCTTGCATGTGGCATTTATGTTCTAGAGAAGGCGAACTGATGAGCAAAGCAGATACAGTAGACAATGGGATGATTCCTCTAAAGGAACAAAGTCAAGCAACAAGAATGGATTAGGCTTTGATCAGAGGTGGTCAGAGAAGTTCTCCTTGACAAGGTGACATTTGGGAGGAGACCAGCAAGCTATACATTAAAGCCAAACATTCTAAAGAGGGAGACCAGCAAGGGCAACCCCTGGAGAGGGCTCCCTGTGTTGTCAAGCAAAAAGTTCACTGTGGCCAGAGAAGGGGACAGCAGGGGAGAAAAGGCGATCAGAGAGATCCAGGGTCCAAGGGTCCTCCAAATGGCCCATTTAAAAACCGCATGTTTAAAGCCTATACATAGCTCTTTAAAATCTTGAGTTTCTAAGCCTCGATTTCCTCATCTGTAAAATGGGAATAATTGTTCGTACCTCATAGGATTGTTGAGAGGCTCAAATGAGATGTTTCTGGCACAAGATAAACTTCAGTAAATGCCACCATAAACGTTAGCTTTTGTTATTGCCGTCATTGTTTCTTTGCTTTAGACTCACAGTCTGCAGGTTTCTATGAAGCTCCGAACTTCCCTCGTCTGACTTTCTTTTCTGCTCTGCCTATGGATGGCACTGGGCTCTCCTGTCTCCTTCCTATGGCTCCGTCTTCCTTTTGGCTTCAGGGAAGAAGAAGATGGCTTCGGAGTTGCTTGGAAACAATTGTTTTTAAAGGTGAATCACAGATGAGCCATCTCGAAGAGTGAGTGCTGCACACTTGGCTGCAATAAGAGAAATGTAGTTCCAGTCTATAAACAGAAACCAGGAACTAGAACCACCTCTCCTCTGAGTGCACGCATTAGCTAGCGTCTCACAGTGGCTGGTCAGAGACCTGGGCTTAAGCCCGAGGTACACCAGTTACTGGAAGGTGGGGCCCTGGGCAAGTCTCTTCAGCTTGTCTGAGCTTCAGTTCCCTTCTCTGTGAAGACACAAACAGTACCTCAGAGAATGAGAGAAAAAAGTGTATACACACACATATATTTAAGCATAAAGGTGGGATTATCACAGAAAATGTGGGACTTGCCCTAACCGGTTTGACTCAGTGGATAGAGATTCCCAGGTTTAATTCCAGTCAAGGACATGTACCTTGGTTGCGGGCACATACCTTGGTTGTGGGTACATCCCCAGTAGGAGGTGTGCAAGAGGCAGCTTATTGATGTCTCTCTCTCATCGAAGTTTCTAATTCTCTATCCATCTCCCTTCTTCTCTGTAAAAAATCAATAAAATATATTTAAAAAAGAAAGTGTGGGATGATGATGGTGATTTCTTCAGGAAGAAATCATTTATGACCAGGCTGTGAGACTGCCTCTGAAAGCAGCTGGGTCAGATGCACCTGGGATGTATATTTAAACAATATATTTTTATTGATTTCAGAGAGGAAGGGAGAGGGAGAGAGATATAGAAATATCAATGATGAGAGAATCATTGATCGGCTGCCTCCTGCACACCCCCTACTGGGGATCAAGCCTGCAACCTGTGCATGTGCCCTTGACTAGAATGGAACCTGGGACCCTTCAGTCCACAGGCTGTGCCCTGTCCAATGAGCCAAACTAGCTAGGGTATTTAATCAGAAGGAAAAACAAATAAATTCATTTTTATGGAGGATGTCGGCTTGTGAAATTGCCTCTGACCCAGGAGCACTGGCCCTCATGCAGACAGGATAATGTCTACATCCACCCCACTGTGTGATCTGTTCTGGAATCCTCTGGGTTAGAAGTTCCTTCTAAAAAAAGAAAGAAAGAAAGAAGGAAAGAAGGAAAGAAGGAAAGAAAGAAAGAAAGAAAGAAAGAAAGAAAGAAAGAAAGAAAGAAAGAAAGAAAGAAAGGCAAATACATGAAGCTCTTGCCGTCTGCTTAGATCCAATGGCTCCAGAGTTTTATTTATCTTAATTTAAATTGCTATATAAACCTCATATTTTAAATACAACCAGTCTCCTTAAAAAAGTGCCAAAATCTGCCCATGAAATGAAATTATTTTCTCCTCATGCCTCCAACCCTCCTCCACTTTTCCAGTTGGGATATGTTGCACTAAAGTATTTAAATGTTTTTAATTAGAGGATGATAAGGCATTATTTTCCAAGTGTGCCCTGCATGGGGCCTAATCATCACTCTCACTGGGCTCCATTTCAAACAGGGGGTCTAGGAAAGGAATTCATTAAAAGGCCCCTGGATGCTGTGGGTTGACCTCCCCTGGTAATGCCACTACCTGGAACCAAATCCCCAGCCCAGTACCTGTCACTGAAGTTTGTCCTGATATATGTGTGTGTGTGTGTGTGTGTGTGTGTGTGTGTGTGTGTGTGTTTAGTTTAAATAGTACTTCTCAGTTTGAAGTCTCCTACCTGGGATGTAGCTGGAGCAACCCACAGCATGCTGCTGAGAGGTTTCCCCAGCTTACTGCCTTCCTCTTATCCATCTGTCACTCAGCTTGCAGTTCCACCCTGGGAAGAGGGACACCATCCAGCTACTTGATATAATGACTGGAAGCTCATTAACAACAGATTAAAGTTTTGAGATTCTAAGTCTCCAAACTCTCTCTCCAGTCCTCTTTCTGGCTGCTGTCCTTCACCTCTGTCTCCACTGCCTCAGCCATCATCTACATTTTCTTGCACCCCATCCTCCCCATGACTACTTGCCATTCCCAAATGGGGCATGCATTCCCATGCATCTGGACATCTGCCTCCACTGCTCCTTCCGCTTGGGCTTCCCTTCCCTTTGCTCTCTGGCCAGCAATCTCCTATTCACTGTTCAGAGCCCAGTAAAATGTATTTTCCTTTAGAAATGATTTGCTGTTTGCCCCTTTCCCCCTGGGGCTTCAACAGCTCTTGGCATCTAGCTCTTCTCTGGCATCTCTCACCAGATATGGCCATTATACTGTGAGGTCCTGGTGGGATGGTATCAGCTCGAGGGCAAAGAACATGAGCTGTGGAATCAGATAGTCACAGGTTCCAATGCTTGCTTAGTCCCCTCCAGCCATATGTGGAACTTTTAGGCAAAAGGTGTATCTTTTCCAAGTCCCAGGCTCCTCAATAATCCTTAAAAGAGTAGTATTTCAAGAGGGAAGACATATCATGAGTCGATTAATCAGAAACTGAAGATAAAGGATTGCCGTTTCCTTGTTGCCTACATTTCAGTTCTCACTAGATGCCTATTAGGTCACTCTGCTAAACAGACTTTTTAAAGAAGGCCCCAAAGATGGGAAGAAGCTAGGAGCTCGACTGATATTTGGGCTCAATAATTGCCAATCACATCTGCTTGGAGAATCAGCGCTGAATTCAGCATGACTCCCAGACAGAAAACTACAGTTTCAAGCAGGGAACACACACAGCTCAGTCAAAATCAAGGATTCCAGTCTCTTTCCAAGAAACTCTCCTCTTCTACCACTCTTCCCTCTAACCTTAGAAGAGTAAGGTGTGTTGGAGCAAGAGCTTTGCTTATGGTGAGCATCTTAAGAGACATTGAGACAATGAGACATAGGTGTAAATCAGAAGATGAGTTTTTACAGATGGCTGGATACCCAGAGAACCTAACACAGAGCAGATGCTGAGTAAATACAGATCTTTCTCTTCCACTTGACTCCTCTCAGCAAAATGTGTCCCTGCCCTATGTCCCTAAGGGTTCTGTTAAAAAATATATGACCAGTGCCCTTTGGGAAATGGGCATCAGGGGAGAATGTGGAACACCCCCTGGACCCCATCTTAGTGTAGGGAATACAAAACCCAGGGCCACCCGCTCTAGGAAACAAGCATGATTCTAGAATGATACTCTACCAGGTATGATGGGAAATAAAATGAACTACCTCAGTGGTGACATGGTAGGTTGTTCCCATATTTGTTGACTTATTCACTTCATTCATTCATTCATTCATTCATTCATTCAGTGAATGTTTCTGAGCACCATCCATACAGCAAGCACAGTGTCAAGCACTGGGATATGATGTCAAATAAGACACCATCTCTGTCCTCATGGAGTTCTCCGCCGGATGGAGGCATCGAAGCTACAGAACAATGTGATAGGTACCATCCTGAGAAAAGTTAGCCAAAGCAGCCACAACAGTGCATGGGAGGGGCTATTTAGGAGATCCAGGGAGACTCCCAAGAAGGGACCCAGGGCAGGAGGAGAAGGGCAGTATAGTGGAGAGGACCTTCAGGCAGAGGAGGGAGGCAGGGACAACTTAACATTCAAGTGCCTTTTAAGCCACAAGGAGGCAACATGGGGCATGGCCCCCTACTCCACCACCTGTCACACATGTCATTGCTTTTGATGTGATATACTGTAGTGATCTTCCCCACTCTAACTAGGAAATCCAGTCCCAAAGCAGAGCAAAAAATGAGAGCTCCAATACTAGCTTTGCTGCTCTTTTACTGTGTCAATTTGGGGGAAGGCATTTAATTTCTCTGAGGCTTAGCATCCTCTTCTGCAAAACAGGGCCAGGATAACTGCCTAGCCAGTGGTTACAAGGGTTAAATAGGATAATGCCTGTGCAGCGCCTAGGACGGTGTCTGTGTGTTTACAAGCACAGGGCATTTTCTGGCACTAGTATTGCTACTCTATTGCTGTTATTATTTGAACAAAGATTGAGGTTTTAAGTTAATGTCTTTGACTGCGACCGCTTCTGGAAAGAGAGATATATTGGGAGAAAGAATGCCCCTCAATAAAAAAAAAAGGTCTTCAATGTTCTCTATCAGGAATCATGAGCCATCTGACCTTGTAAAAAAAGAAAATGGTCTGAATTCTTTACATCCTGGCTGGATTCCTAGAGGCAGCTACAGTGATATTAGAGACAAAGAGAAACATGGCAGGGAAGGTAGCAGCCTTAATTTCCAAGGTGAATGAGATGGATAGCCCAGAGCCCAGCAGTAGACCTCTTAGTATTTATGAAACTGAAATTACACGATTCCAATAAGAGGGGTGGTTAAAGAAGGTGCACGCTACAGAATGGCCTTCCTGGTCGCCTGCGCTCTGTTTTCATTGTCAAACCTCCAGCACCCCGCGTTTCACAGCCACCCTCCGCTGGGGACAGACAGGAACTGTTTATTTAGCCAAATGAAAATTCACTTAAATAAAAAATCCTAGTGGCGTTGGGGCCAGAGAAACAATTACCTAGCCCGCACCATCGCAGCTGCAAACCTCGTTCGCGAAAACAGGTCGCTGCAAAGGCCGCCGGCCTTGTTTCTTCATCTGCCTTTTGAACAGTATTTCTCTCTGATCTCGGACACCCAGAACCAGCGTGGGGCAGGTGGGGGAGGAGACGGGGTGCCCGTGCGGATGTGTAACAACGTGTAGCCCGCTGATGCTGCCTGGTTGAAATGCCAAGAGAGGTCAGGAAAATACCACGAAAACAAGCTGCTGAAATCCAGGAAGAGAACCAAGATGACAGGGTTTCATTCACTCACTCAATCAACATGTCTTTTCGGAGAGGCAACGCAGGCCCATTCTCCTGCAGGCCCCTGGAGGAAGCAGGAAGGGAGTGGAGGGGTGGGAAGAGGGGCTGCATGGCCTAGACTCAGGGACCTGAATGAAGTCCACCATGATGGTGATGCTACTGCCTGCAGGACCTTAGACACAGACAGTACTTTTTCCATCTTATTTTTCTTTTCTAGTTCTATCAGGTGCTGTTCCCTGTCATTTACCTCTGGCTCCTGTCCCTTAGGGTTTAAATTTCGTCTCCACATCCCCATCTTTCCTTCCCTGACCCTTAACCAAGACTATGACTTCCTTTTGGTGGGTCTTTAGCCCTTAGGCCCCTGTTTCCTCCTCTGAACATTTAGGCTGGCTCCTCAATCAGGAGAGACAATTCAGACAAAAGTATAAAGTACTGAGCTGGGCCCCACAGGTAAATCAGACAGAGTCCCGCTCAGAATCAGGAGGGCAGACAGGCTAACAAGGAGCCAATTTCTCTAGCAGACAGGCTAACAGGGGGCACAGAGAAAGGACACCAGGGGCTGGTCAAGAATGCCCTCCTGGGGAGGCAGCATTCGAGTTATATTTTGAAGAATGAGTAGGAGTTCTCTTATTAGAGACTCGAATCTTTTAGTTGAATAAGCTGAGTCAGTGTGATACACATCTATTAACTCCTCTTCCCTCACAGGTGCTCTTTCTGAATACCTCACAATCTGCTACATCTTCTCCACAGCCATAGTCCTCAGTGCTTCGTGCCTGTATTAGCAACTTCCAACCAGCTCCCCACAGCAAGTCCACTTCTGTGAAATTTATCCCAAGAAACCAAAAACACTAATTTGAAAGAATATATGCACCCCTGTGTTCACTGCAGCATTATTTACAATAGCCAAGATTTGAAAATAGCCCAAGTGTCCGTCAGTAGATGAATAGATAAAACAGCTGTGGTACATTTACACAATAGCATATTAATCGGCTGCAAAAAGGAAGAACATTTTAACCTTCCCAATGGCATGGATGGACCATTTCATTTATTAAGCTACTGAAGTATGGAAATGAAAATTTAAGCAACATGCTCAAAGTCACGGAAATGATAAATAACAGACCTCAGGTCCACTCAGTGGCATCAGTACTGAACATATATGATCGCAACTGTCCCTCAGTCTCAGTTCACCATAATCCCCTATACATATCCTATACACCAATTAAACTTTTGTTTTCTCAAAACATGCATGTCCTTACCATACTGTTCTGCTAAAACCAATTCCTCAGATTTTCTTAATAACTATTTTTCCCCAATGACCCAAGATCAAAACTAATGACTCACCTTCTAACTATCTCTCTCCCCACCACCCACACCCAATCAAGCTACCAACCAAGCCCAATAACATCCTACTTTTTTCCATATCTGTGAAGATGCTTTTGGCTGCAAGTTACTTTTTTTAAAATGGGGGGGCAGGTGCACGGTGGGGAAATTGCAGAAATGGATATTTGAGAAATTCAGTGGTACTTTCCAGACCAATTATTTTCATCCATCGAGGGCTGGCTTGTCTCCTTCATCAGTCCCCCTCATAGACCCAAGACAGCCACCACACCTGTGGTCTTCCCTCAGTCACAACTAGAGGCAAAACAGGGCTTTCTCCTTGCCCATCTCTTTTCAAGAGTAAGAAACTCCTTCCCTGAAGTACTCCTACCTCCAGCCACCAGCAGACTGACAGTTCCTTTCATTGGCTAGAATTACATCACATGCACTTTTTAATCAAAATGCTGGAAAAGGGAATGGAGTGGCCATGACTGAATTAATCTGAACTAATCAAATCTGGGGATTATCCCTTCCTGGACTACTGTCTAAGTGCATGGTGAGCATCTGAGTGAAATCAGCTCTCTGCCTGGACAAAGAAGCAGGGAAAGGATAGTTTTGGGTGCCTGCAACAGTGTCTCATAGCCATCTCTTCCTCTTCCACCCCCAACACTCCACAGATGACACACGTCATCCCTCTTCTATTCTACTGCAACCGCTTCTAACTGGGCTCTCTACTCCCAATATAGCTTCTTCTAATCCTACAACCATCCTGCAGCCACAGTGAAGTCTGCATAATGCAAATACAAGCACATCCTACTCTTTAAATATTTCAGTGTCTCCCTACCAGGATACAGTCCAGACACTTTTGGGTGGTACACCTGCCCCCCAGGAAGACCTTGAGTGTTATCTGCCTCCCATTGTACATTAGTTATCCCTCCTCACTGAGAACACCAGATCATGCCCTTCTGCCTGAAGAATCCTACTTATCATCACTCAAGACCCACCCAAGAGTTTCTGTTTGAACTCCTGGGCAAACGGAGGCCCAAAGCAATGAATCTAGCTATTAGGCATAGAGGTATGATAGCTTTGACCCAATGGCAACTCAGTATGCAATCAGGAAAGTTACAGACAGTGGTGAGGGACAGGAGGGGATTTGAAAACAGGACAGTTTAAATATAAGGTGAATCCAGGGGGCTGAATGAAAAAAGGGCAAAGAAGCAAGACAGAGAACAAGAACAGCAATCGCAGCCCACAGATATGGGGTATGGAAGGAGTTTTGAGAGGCTGCTAAGATTAGGGAGAAGGGACCTGTGAGAGAGTGTCTGGGGCCTTCTCCTTGCATGGGGAAGGGATTACAGTATCCTGCTCCCTGCTGGCCACATTTTCTGAGCTCCTACATGAGCTGGCTTCGGGCTAGTACAGAAACAGGGGGCAGGGAGGAGAAACTCATGACTCCCCTCTGGCTCAGCCTTGAGCAACTGCACTAGCCTTTCTGTGTCCCTGTGGCTAGATGCCCTACCGGAGGGGCCTACTGAGGTTCAGCTTCCTCCAGATGACTGGATGCTGGGCTCCAGGGATTCCACCCTCTCACTCTGTCCCTTCAGACATGGGTGGCAGCAGCTTCCTGTTGTTGTTAATCACAGAATACTTCAAGAACTCAGGCTGGCTCTCCAGCTTCTTCACTGCTGTGTAACTTACTCTCTGAATTAAACTTCCTCTGCTTTATATTCTTAGAGTGGGTTTCATTTTCCTGATTGGACCTAAAGTGATATAGGCACTGAGATGGCTCTGTCAAATTGCCCAGGAAACAGAATAACATGATGGTGCAGAGAGCAAAGTGTTGGCAGTCTTGTAGACCAGAACTCAACCCCCAGCCCTGCCTTTAGCGAGCTGACAGCATTGGATGAACTCACCTAGGCTCCTTATGTCTGAGTTTTTCAACTGAGGTTAATAGTATACCCTCTTCTCAACCATTGTCAGGACTAAATAAGGTATTGTATCTAACACATTTAGGCCAGCCCCTGACACAAAGTAATGGCTCCAGAATGATCCCTTATACCCACGTCTGTCCTAACACTTTTTCACTGTTTCTAGGTGACATCTAAATGCCTTGACTTCCTCCAGAGCAGTGCTTATTCAACTTCAATGTGCATTCACAGAGCTTAGGGACTGAATTAAAATGCGGGTTCTTTTTCAGAAGCTCTGATTGGGGCTGAGAATTTGCTTCTCCGTCTCTGTCCCCCGCTGTGGTCTAGGACTACAAAGAGTGGTAACACTCAAGAGGGAGGGTTGGCAGACTTTTCCTGTAAAGGGCAAAACAGTAATTATTTCAGGCTTTGGGAGTCACCCAACTCTCCCGGGACTGCTCAACTCTGCCCAGGGAACTTCCCTCACAAAAACAGGCCTAGGTGGGATTGGGCCCTGGAGCTGGAGTTTGCTGATTCTCTGCTGTGGGTCATAAACTGTCCAGGAGGTGATGTGCTTTGTTGACCTCCTCCTTCTCCTCACCCAGCACAGGGGCTTCCACAGGGCCTGGCACAGAGCAGGCACCCAGTAAATGTTCAATGTATGATTTAGAAAAGCCGGATATTCAGTCTTTACTATAGAATCAGAAACTCTAAAGCATGTATTTATTGAGTATATACTATGTTCCAGAAAATGCTCTAAGTCCTTGATGTTATTTTCTTTAATGCTCACAACCACCTTAACAGGCAGGTATTATTATGATGCCCATTCCACAGGTAAAGCAGATAAGGCTCTCAAAGGTCAAATCTGCACCCACAGGTCACAGGAAAGCCAGGTTGCAGGTCAGGGATGAAGTCTGAGTCCATATGCTCTACCACTTATCACTCAGCTTGCCATGGAGCCTCCCCTCCCCCTCCCAGCTGTTTATTTCTTAGGAATATTATAATATCCTGGAGAGTTGGAATTATATGTTTACTTCTTCCTATCACTCTAAATTTCCCTAATAGTGATGGGCATACCTTAAGCATTTACCAAAGTATTTCTGATAGGTATTTTTAAGTGTTCTACCCTTAACACACATGGCTGTGAATCTGGGTCACAGGAAAACATTTTAACAATCTCTGTGTCTTCAGCATGTATTCAGGAGAAGTTGAGCCTGAAGGTAACAATTACCATATCTAAAAATGCCTAAAAATATATTAATAATTTAGCAGTTATCTTCCTGCGGAGAAAGATTCCTGACAGTTTCTAATTCCCTGGAGGTCAGAGGCTCAGTGTCCAGTAGAGACCTGGGCATGCAATGGTGTCCACTCTGTGTGCTGACCAATAAAAGGAGAGCAAAGAAAGGCAGTGGGAAGAACAGGGTGTTGGGGCCCTAACCCTAATGGAGCTGCAGGCTAGTTTTGTGTCTTCATTACCCTAAACCTTAAATTTACTGCCAGAAATTAAGAGCTTTGGACAAGAGCATCATTTGAATCCTTTCAGTTTTAAAATTTTGCTTTAAAAACAACATAATATCAAGCTTTTGAAGAATGTTTTCCCTTAAAGAAAATGACCCCAATTAACAGGATTTAAAAATTAATGTCAGTCTGTGTGGTTGGTGTCCCTGCTGTTTATATCAGTATTCTTATCTCTTTTCCATCGTCTCTTTTTGGCCCACCATGCCTAGCAAATTTGAATTTGTTTCAAACTAGGAAACCAGATAATCAGGGTTATTATAACTGTTTGCAAAGGATGTGTAAATTGATCATTAGTAATGGTTTTAGAGACTTCTCTAACTAATGCAGATGAGATTTAACGCATATTCTTTGTAACAGCTATTTCAGCTATGATGTGAGAATGTGTGTGCGTGCATGCATGTGTGTGCATGTGCATGCATTCACTTATTTAGATATCTGTTAATGAGGTCATTAGACACTGTGTAAAAGTAATCAATAAACCAGTGATACTGTGTTTTTCTCCCTTCCTAATAAATGAGGAAACCACAAATTCAGATAGCTGGACACTTCCACCAGGATACACACCCAGAAACTAGGTCTTCTGATTTCTAGTCATGGTGTGAAGGCAGATACATACCATAAAAAGAATGTGTGGTCTTCAAACATTGCCCAAGTCAGTTCTGCCTAGACAGCAAACAGCCTGAACATCTCTGCTGCATTTACTGCAAGACTGCCTTATAACAGGTGCGAAGGGGACTATGGCTGCATCCACAGACATGTGAACAGTACCCCTGTCCAAACAATGGATCCATCAATCCCCTCCAGGAGAGACCAGCCAGGATTCTCACTGCTGAGACTCCATCATGTTTATGGAATGTTCCAGAATACAATCCCTACCTAGTTTCCCTTGTCAGGTGAATCTGGGACTATCTGTCAAACCATAGAGACTACCCTGAAGTAGGCAGGCCTCACCTTAGCTCTGTCCACAATCTATACTTTATTTTTTATTGAATATACTGGAATGTCATTGGTTAATAAAATTATATAGGTTTCAAGTATACAATTCTATAATCCATCACCTGTATATTGTACCACAGTCTACTCCTAATCTATCTACATTCTACAGGTATTTATTAATGGCCAACCAAGAATGCAGTGGCAATAGCTAGCATTTGTGTGCCAGGCCCTGTAATGAGCACTTTACATTTATTATTACCATGTTTAATATTCACAATGCCCCTATGAAGTTGGTATTGTTCTCATCCTAATTTTATAAGTGAGAAAATGGAGGCACCCAGAATAACATGCCCAGGATCACACAGCTGGTAAGTACTAGAGCTTAACAGGCATCCAGGCTGTCTACTCTTTACTCCATCGTGACTATTATAAGAATGACACAACCCTTTCCTCATGGAGCTTCCATGGACAGTCACACACTGCTCAACAATGGGGACTCATTATAAAAAAAATATGCATCACTAGGAGACTTCACTGTACAAACATCATAGAATGTACTTGCGCAAAGCTAGATGGTACAATCCACTACACAACTAGGCATTGTGGTGCAGCCTGCTGCTCCAAGGCTGTTAGCCTAGACAGCATGTTACTGTACAAAACAGCATGAGATTAAATCAAGCACAAAGAAATGATGTGATCAAGAGCTGAGGTAAACACAAGATGTCCGAGGCTGTAGCTAGCACATTACAATATCAAGTATTATGTACTGTACATAATTAATTGTATGTGCTATACTTTCACATGGCTGTCAGCACAGTAGTTGTGTTCACATCAGAATTACAACAAACACCTGGATAAGGTGTTATGCTGAGATATCACTAAGTGATAGGATTGTTAAGCCCTGTTCTAATCTTAGGGAACGACTGTCCTATGTGGCAACCATCGTTGATGGGAACATTGTGCCTGGCTGTAACGGAAAACACAGAGGTAAACACTCAGTTTAAGTGACTGCTTTAATCACAATTCTAATAATGACATGAGAAAGTTCCAGGAGGTCTGGAAACACGTGGTAGGAGTCTGATCCTTGTCAAGAGGCTTTCCATGGGGAAAAACTATTGGCATTAAGTTTTGAAGGCTAAGCAGGAGTTCACCAGGTAGAGAGAGAGAGAGAGATGAGTCTCCAGGACAGATGATTATAGAGGCCTCAAGGTTAAGAGCAGCAGGGAAATGTGGAAGGATTGGCAAGAAGCTAGTGCGGTGGTATTCAGGAGGTGAGGGGTGGAA
The DNA here is from genome assembly GCA_004026665.1 of Murina feae. Classification (NCBI taxonomy): domain Eukaryota; kingdom Metazoa; phylum Chordata; class Mammalia; order Chiroptera; family Vespertilionidae; genus Murina; species Murina feae. Next base: position 26,719 of record PVJC01010537.1, read on the forward strand.
GCACCAGATGAGGAAGCTGAAGGAATGGTCAATGTCTACAGCCCAATGGCCACGGTAGGGGAACAAGATATGCCCCCATCTCTATTGGGTGTAGATGGTGAAAATGGGTGGGGAACAGAGGAATGACTTAAAAGTCACCAAGCCAGGAGCCTAACCAGGGGAATAAATACCCCAACTCACTCTCCTCTACCCACAATGCTCCCCATCGACCAAAATAAACCAGAAGGACCCAGCACTCTCCTGCTTGTCCCTAACATCTGACTTTGGCTCTTTCCCCACTGCCTCAGCTCAGTTATAATTCCCGGGACTTTCCCAGAAAAATGGGTGCTGCCAGTTTATCAAAATATTTTTTTTACTAGAACAAGAAAAATCCATGTTTTTTGAATAATGATGAAAAATAGAATGTTGACCTATTACCACAGACTTTTTTGTTTAATGAATTTAATGAATTAGAATATATACAACTCAATAAAAACATAACTGAAAAGCCTGGTAAGCATCATTCAAAGCATTTCAACCAGTCATTTTCATATTTCCTGAGCCAGCATTTCCATTAAGCACTATAACCTTATTCAAAAATAAAATTTTACTGTAACTTCAGGAAAATGATGCAAAATTTGGCACTAGATAAAGGTAAAGGATAGAACTTACCTACTGGAAGAGAGGGTTACTTTGTGTTTTTCAGAGACTCTACTGCCATTTGGGGAGGGACAATTCTTCATTGGATGGAACTATCCTGCATATTGTGGGGTGTTCAGCATCTTTGATCCCTGTGCACTTAAAGTAACTGTAGCCACCAAAACCATATTTTCATACGCCTCCTAGAGGGACAGGACTAACCCAGGCCAATAAGCAATGGTGATCAATCCAGGGAAGTTCAAGAAACACTGATTGAATGTGCCCATGGACCCTGGAATAACCCACAAATGTAGTAAAGGGAAAGGCAAGACAGGGTTGAGTGCACCAAGCCATCACCCAACCTCATGTGGCAGCTAATACACAGTAGGCCTTCTATGAACATTTATCTAGTGTAATGTAAAATGCAATGTTTACAAAACATTAAATGAAATACTCTCAACAGGTAGGGTCAATCTTGCATCAAAAGTAAGTAATTAAATCAACTGAAAACGTAATCTTCAAATGTAAACCAGAAGGGAGCTCAATGGTTGTCACTGACCTAGTCCAGGAGGTGGGCAAAACTTTTATGTGAAGGACCTGACTATAAATAAATATTCTAGGCTTTGTGGGCCACACAGTCCCTGTTACAACTACTCAAACTCCCTGTCTCCATGTTGTGGTTCAAAGGCAGCCATCAACAATGTACACAAAAGCTCTGGCTGTGGTCCAATAAAACCACTTACAAAAACACAAAGACTTGTGAGATAGTTTAATACAAAAAGATCAGCATTGCTGATTTCCTCTTCTGCCTCAGGCTCCAATATGGCTCCATATAGCACTGTTACTGATCTTGTCACCATTTCAATTTTTGATAATATGCTCATCATGGAATTTCTGGCATTAATTGTGATTTTTTTTAAAAAACGTTGCATTCAAACATTACTTCTTAGATTACTGAGTTCTTGGCCTCCACTTAAACTTTGTACTCGAGGCTAGTGCCTCCCTCGCCTTGTGCTAGTTAAGACCCTGCCTCATGCTCCCAAACCTTTGCCCCTGTGTCTGATCTTCGTGGAGCCAGTCCCTTTGTCCAACTTCCTTATGGCCCCATTAGTTGTCGGGTTGAGTCCTACTGGGCTGTGCATGTTCATGCTGGGGGTCCTGTCTTGGTCCCTTCACCTTCTCACTATATCTCCCATTTGAGAGCAACAACCAATCCCTCCCACATCCAAGGTTGGGCAGTTTTCACCTTCAGACCCATTAAAGGATCAGCTTTTACTTCAAGGAGGCTTATCTAGACATATTCCCAATATAGCAGACCTCTCCCTAAGAAGAATCCTCCAACAACCTCTAAGAAAATTGGCCGACTTCTCCTATCCAATGTCAGTATGCCAGGCACCGAGAGGGAAATGTGACAGAGAGGCCTCCCTCCCTGGACTGTGAGCCCCTCAGGACAAGGGCATCATATTCCGGTGTCTAGCACACAGTGAGCCCTCACTGAGTATTTGGCAAACTGAAGCAGACAAGCCCTTTCATTTAGATTTTCAGAGTGTTGATGACTGGACCAGAAATGGGGAGGTAGGCTAAGGAAGACCAATTTCATGCCCTTGAAGCAAGAGAAAAGCAGTGCTATTTTGTGGATTTTATTAGTTGAAATGAAATCACTGGGGAAAAAATTGCTAAAGTGGGCATTGTGGATAGCCTTGGACCCAGAAAACAGTCATCACCACTTGTACCATAACTAGCTGGTCTATTGTAGGAAAATCCATTTTTGATTTCCAGTATGCTCCTGTTCCACGGGAAGTGAGAGAGCCCATTCAGATATAAATTATTGCTCTCAGCTAAACCTCCATTTCCCAAACCCTGAGCCTTCCTTTAACTCATTTATATAATTTCTCTTAACATATTTAAATCCATTGGAAGAATTATGAGGGAGACAGATGAGAGAGGTTGCAAACATCAGTATGCACATTAAAATAAAGAAAATTAAACGAAAGATTAATAGGGCAAGCAGGTAACTATGTAGCATGATTTCACTTTCAAGCAATTTATTTCCATTCAAACTGTGATAAATAACTACCAAGTGAAATAATAATTACCCATTTCTTGGTGTCGAATGGGATGTGGAAATCATCCTCTGAAGTGCAAACATCCCATGGACTTTCAAAATGCAATGTCGCACATTCAATAAAGCTACAAACCATGACCCCACAAGAAATTGAATTGGCCTGTTTGTATTCCCATCGCTATGTCTGAAAAGTATGTTCTGACCCTTCAAGGCAAGCTTCCCTCTCTGTTTGATAAAGTCTTGTGATTTGCGACCACAAAAGCTCTGAGGACTCCATCAATTTTGTGCTTTGGCGTTCGTTCCCCTGTGAGATCAAACTCCGAAAAGACGGCTACTGAAGAAAGTACCGCTGAAGGTTGCGGAACATTCCTGCCCTGGGAACATAAGATTTTTTTTCTTCTTTTTGGTGGTTAACAATGGTCATTTCTAAATGCCCTCAGGGCTTAAAAACAATGGAATGCATTTTAAAAATGGATCTCATTTTGTTAAAAGCAAGAAGCATCCATAAACATTTATCAACACCCATTAAGGGATCATCTTTGTGGGGGTTCTTCACTGCTCATTAACACACGGCTGCCATAGCTGCAGGGCCCGCGGTGTGCTGGGTGTATGCACGCACCATTTCCCACCAGAAACATGCTGACAAGGGCCCAAGAGGCGGAGGCAGAGGCGAACCTTCTGGTGGAAAAAGCAATGGATGAAGAGTGAGGATGAAGAGTGAGATGCTTGGGTTCTAATCCTGGGTTCTAAAGCTTGGCAGCCATACAATCTTGGGCAGTCCACATAAACATCACTGACCCTCAGTTTCTTCATCTATAAAATGGGGGTGAAGGTATGTACTGACCTTGTATGTTTGGAAAATCGTAATGTGGTCAACCAATTCCCCTCAAGTCCCTAAGCATTTTTTAAACACTAAGGCTGTGCAAAGCACCCAGGAGTGGTGGAGACAGGAAACAGTTCCCACGTCAAGGAATGTTCCATGGAGGGAGAAAAGTAATGTGTACATGTAACTCATCCCAACAAGGCTATATATACGGAGCCTCTCTGTCACTTCCTGCCTGGGCATCCCGGTGCTCCAGACTGTCCCTGTCCATTCATTCATTCGGTCCTCCTTTCACTCAGTCTATTTATTTATTCAACAGAACTTCATCTAGTGTTTTCCATGTACCTGGCACTGGGAAACAGAGATGAATCTCATCACATCTCCTGCTCTTAAGAAGCTTACAGTCTAGAAAAGACAACCAGAACTTTGCAATTTGCAAAGCATTTTAAATAAATAGTTGATTTCAACCCCAAAACAACTGCTTGGAATACTTATGATTAGCTCCATTTGAAAGATGAGGACACTGAGGATTCAGAAAAATAAAGTGACTTGAAAACTCATGGAGCTTTCAGTGACAGCAACATTGACATGGTGACTTTACTTCTCAAATCCAGTGCTCCTTCTCTTATGCCAGGGCATCTTCTAGGACAGAGGCCCTGCCTCAAATGAAGCCATCTTGCTGAGATCATGACTCCACCCAACTCTTATAAGTTCTTTTCTCTGTAAAGCTGGATCCTGGTCTCTATACCTTCCATCACTGTCCAGGGTCCAGCTGTGACAAATGCCCTTCTTCCTTTCCTTCCTTCTTTCCTTCTTTCCTTCCTTCCCTCCTTCTCTAGAGCATTTATTGACTGCTTATATTTATTATATGCTAGGCATAGTGCTGGGCCTTGAAGATTAGAAAGTGTTGAAGTCACAGTCCCGACTCCTGGAGCTCAATACCTAGTGTGTGTGTGGAGGGAGGGGGCAGAGAAAAGTATCCCGATGGTTCACTATAGTGTGTGAATGCTCTAAGAGTAGAACATAGGATGTCATGACAACACATAAAAAAGAACCTAACCCAGCCTTTGCGGAGCAAGGGAGGGGTCCGGAGAGGACAAACAGTCAAAAGGAAACCTGAGGGGCCTTTGGCCAGGAAAGAGGGGGAGCAAAGCCTGGGAGGCGAGTGAATTTGAGGCTTGGGGGACCCGCAGTTTGTGTAGTGTGGTTGGACTATTTTGAACCAGAGATGCAGTAGAGAGAACATTGCTGTTAGGAGCTCGTGATGTGCGGAGGACAGGTGAGAAGCTTAGACTTCACTCTGAAAGCAATAGGAGGCCCAGGGGATTTTTGGCAGAAGGTGATATTCTCAGATTTGATTCTTAGTAAAACACCTCTGACTGCTCTTTTGAGCATGAACTCAAACAGGGAGACCAAAGTCAGGAAGAACTGTGGAAGAGCTGTGGTAATGACACTGGGGAAATGACAGTGAACTTAAACTAATATAATTGAGGCAGGGAGTGGACAAGATTGAGAGATACCACCCTAGGGTTGCTTGTTGATGTCAACATCTGCTTGAATCAGCATTGGATAAGCCTATTGAATACTACATCACAAACAAAGCTAAAAGTAATGATGGTTTACATATCAAGTTCTTAGGATGAAGACATGCACCAGGCAAATAACTTTAGGGTGTCCCAAAAAATGTATACACACTTTGAATAATTATTAATTGCAATAAATCTGAAAAGAAAAAAAAAAAACAACAACTGAGCTATTAGCTGTTAAATGCATACACATTTTTGGGGAACACTCTATATATTCCTGCATATAAGAATGAAAACTTGATGATATTAGTGCAGTTACTCCCCCCGCTATTTTATAAGTACAGATTCCTAGGACCCCCTGGAGCTGAACTAACCTCAAATCTTCTTAAGATCCAGCACTCATAATGTATGCTAAGTCTTCAGAGCCACTGCTGTGAACTCCAAAGCATGTGACAGTTTTATTCTGGGGAACAGCTTCAATTAATGAAAAAAATAATAATTTCAATTCCAAAAATAACAATTTCAATTAACCTAGACTGCCTTATGCTTAATGACATGTGCATGCCCCAAATAGTATGAATACCCCAGTGACAAGTGCATATAAAACATTTAGCTGAGGAGGAGACTGACAGACACTTTTCAGTAGAGATACTACTTTAGAGAAAGGTGTCTTTGGGGACCCCCAAATAGAACAGGTTTGAGATGCAGAGGATGATTCTGGTTGAAGGAGGATGACATCATCAGAATTCAATAGACACCCTGGCATGTGGTCAAACCGAAAACCTCAGCACTAAAAGGAGCTCGAGACACCTTCCAGTCCAAAGGTTTCCAGGCAGTGTCCCAGAGACCACCAGAGTTCCTTATACGTTCCATAGCTGCAGAGAAGATGACAGACATTCAGGGTTTGGGCTTTCCTCAACCCAAGCAGCCCACCCTCTCTTTTAACTGTTTTACATATTGGGTTTGATCTAGAATTCTCTTTGAAGGAAGGGGTTGAAGATATGAAGAGAAATGAAAGGAAGGAGTATATACAGTTAGCGAGTATAGCACCCCTTTCCTGAGCATTTACAGACCAGGTGGAATCAGTGCAGGATACTAAAGTGCATGATGTTCATCCCCCACCTGCATCTATTGGGCATCTTCCTTTGCAACAGAAATCAGCTCCTGCTAATTTAAACATGTAGTTGGGTTTCCTGGAAGATCACGTAGGGAAGCTTTAGAATGGGTCAGAGAATTGAACAGACTTTAGGTTGGGCAAGAGCCATAAAGCTCTAGGGATTTAAATAGGGAGAGCTGATACACAGGCTGAAGACTGCCCACACAAGGATTCTGCTCTAACCCATTAGCCACTCTGCTCAAGAATGAAACACTCAGGAAATAGCTAATTGACCCAACTTGAATGATGCTCATCTGGGCCAAAAATGTGGGACCATGGAAAGGCTGATGGCAAAGTAGATTCTAGAAAAGATGGGTTACACTCCCAGCAAAGTATGTGGAAAGGGGTGGAGTAGTTCTTCGATGCCAAAGAGGGTGTTGTTGACAAAGGAAGGGGAAACAGAAGCTCAGCAAGCAAAAATATCAGCTGTCCACTAGAGTTCCCACAGAGCTTAGTTTCAAAAGGAAGATATTGGAGATCTATATGGACTAGTATAAATGTTTTTCTGCCCAACAGCTCACTCCCATGTTTGAAGCCTTCTCCCTAGTAATTCTTTTCTCTCTAACTGTGATATAAATAGATGGTAACATGTTCTCATAGGTTCACTCACCATGGTTACAGTTGATTAGTCTGGGGTGAGCACCTGACCCATACTAGGCCAATCGGGGACAGGTCCTGGGATATTAAAATTTTAAACTAAGTCCTCAAGGATCATTGTCAGCCATTCCCCTCTACACTCAGGAAGCGGGTCACAGAGAATGAAGACACGGAGTTGGGAGAAAGAGAGGTGTGGCTTTGTTTGAGCCTTGGACTCTGGTTGTCCCAAAGCCAAACTAAACCCTTGCCCTTGCCACTATGACATAAGGTAACCTAATATTGTTGACAACAGATAAGCAACACACAACACTTCTTCTTTGGTCTAAATTAATTCAAAATGGGATTCCATTATTTGCAATCAAAACTGTCCTTACCAGTTTAAGTATATAAATAGCTGGAAACCAAGGTCATTTGGGATAGATGCCATCAGAATGAACTGATGCTTAGAAGAGGCAGCTAACCACATGCAAAATTCTAATGGCTCTCACTAACCAAGCACCAAGCTTGAGGCAGGCATGCTGGGTACCTGACACACATTATTTGCTTTACTTTTGCATTGGCACTGCAAGTACATATCTTCATCTCATAGTAAGAAACTGAGGCCAGAGAAGTTGAGCAACTCACATACAATTGCCCAGCTAGGAGATGGCAAGTTCTGGATTAAAATCTGATCCTGAACACACTTTCCTTGCCCTGCTGCCAGAAGCACTGGACTCTCTTCGTTGTTTCCAACAAAGACAGGTCCCCACGATGACAACAGGTTGCAACTCTGCCCCCTTAAAATACAGTTTGTTTGTTTGTTTGGGGGGAGCCTAGGCTTTATGTTAATTATCACCTCATTGTAGCCCAATGTTCTTTGGAATGTTTCTGGGGAGTACAGTTTGCACATGTTTTTCACTGTGTTTCAATATTTCTCTCCACCTCTCAGGCCACCACACTGTTGCATTTCTCTGTGTGCAGTTTTTAGATCTCTCTGTTATTCATTAGGGTAAGAATTTATACATTTGACTCGGAAAAATGCATCACTATTTCTGAGTTAGAGCCCTTCTGGGAGGGCAGAGGGTGGGCAGAGTGCTTTGTTCACGCAGCAGGCAGGGTGTGTGTGATTTGTAGGCAGGACCATAGCAACACAACAGCACCAATCTTCTCTGCTGATGCAGGTGGCTCCATGGGATAGAAGAAAAGAAGCAGTGTCTTGAGTCAGAGAAGCTATGATTTCTGCCAGGGTCTGCCTCCACTGAGCAGTGTGATGGTGAGCAAGTCATTTCCCTTCTCTGGGCCACCATCTTGCCATATTCTAAGGCACCCACCGGACCCACCCACCGGACCTTCTCCAGGGAATGCTGGCACAGCACAAGCAGCTCTTGAAAAAGGACGTCTGAAGTCAAATAAACTTGAGAAGCGCCACATTAAAGTTAAGTTGGTTTTGTTACTCAGGGGTTTCCTGGAGACTTGAATATATGATTTGCTCACCATCACTCTGCAACACAGGATGCAGCATTGTCCAGACTTTTTTTTTTAATCCTAAAGCAATTTGATCTTTTTTTCTAAGAACAACTTTCATATCTCATAGGATGTAGTGTTTCCTTGGAACATAGTTTGGGAAACCATGGATCCGAGGATGATTACATGTCCTTTTGTGCTTTCCTTTGTGATCTCAGAGAGCCCTGCTCATTGTATCTGCCTGCACTCACCTCACTAAGTTCCATTACTCTGGTTCCATCCTGGATATATCCACCTCTCTCCATTCCTCAGACCCTCACAACACTTATCCCCTTGTAGGTCTCAGCTCAAGCATCACTCCTGAGGGATGCCACTCCTGGATTGCCACCTGGCGTGTCCCTGCACACCCTCAGTCACTCATCCACATGTCTCAATGTTTTCCTCACATACATGTTAACTTCTTTATCACCTATTTTCTTTCTGACAGAATAGAAAATCATCTTCCTTGTGTCAAACACATACCAGGCATTCATTATATACTTTCTGAATGAGTGGATGTTGTCCTCAATAGATTTCTTGAAAATAGAAGCAATGTTTTCTACACTTCCACTTCCACCTGTGTGATCCCAAACCTGTCTGAGACTATTTTCTCTTCTGTGAAATGGAGCTCTTAGCAGGTCCCTCACAGATATGCCATGACAATTACATGGAATCTTTAATATGTTCCTAGCAACAAAAATGCCTGGCAAATATAGCACATAGAAGATCCTTTCATTTCCATGTCAATCACAGTCTCCTCAGTTCCTAATGGAGTGCCCAGCACACAGTAGACTCAGTGATTGTTGGCTAAATAAATGAATGAGTGAAATGAATGATTTTTCTCAAAATGTCCCAGCCAATCAGACATATGGAGCACCACATACATGTCACCAAAGTCTGACACAATACCTCCAAATAGGTGGTGTGATCTGAATCTGATGCTCCCAACAGAGAATGAAAGCCCTGGAAGGCTGCAGGACACTTTCCTAAAGCTCCTAAAAATAGGGAGGAGCCACTAGTCTGCAATACAATCCTATCTGTGAGAAGAAATGGTAATTGATATCCACTTACGTGCCAGTCATCATGCTGGGCATAAAAGGTAAGTGAGACATACACCTTCCTTGTCCTCACCGAGCCATCACTTGGTGAGAGAAACAGACAAACATGTGATCTATCTATATAAAAGCCTAAGTGACCATCCAACCATTCAACCATTCAACTGGTAGCTATGATGTGCAATGACCACCAGGGGGCAGACACTCCAACCATAGCTATGACTCACACTGACCACCAGGGGGAAGATGTTCAATGCATGACCTGGAATGAGAGAGGAGGGAGCCCGATTCTGGGGTGGGTCACCTGAGAACCTCCCTCTTGCAATCTGGCACCCCTTGGGGGATGTTGGAAAGCTGATTTCAGTCCATTCCCCACAGGCCAGGCCTGGGGGCCCCATAGGCACATGAATCCATTCACCAGGCCTCTAACTATAGTATAATAGGGTGAATGATGTTGGAGAGGCCATTCTGGCACAGAAAAGGGTGCCTAAAAAAGATATAGGGAGTCAGGACATGCTTCTGATGCCCAGACTAAGAATGAGGAGGGCTCAGCAAGGGGAAACAGGAAGAGGGGGTGGATAGGATTCTGGTCAGAAAGGACAAAGCTGTTGATTGATTGGAAGGCACACGGGAAAGGGGTCTGTTAGGGAATGATGCAAAGGATTCTGGTTTGGGCCGTCCTGTGGCTCATGGTACCCAGGCAGTGGAATGTCTTACGAATTCCTCTACATAACTGGCTAGCCTACAACTGACATCTGAACCGTGTAATTTGCCCTTAGCAAACATCTTGATTCTTAAAAGTCTCCGCATCATCCACTCTGTCATCATAAAGTGCCTGTTGTCAAAGGCTGAGACAAGAATGGCAAAGAGTTCTGTCTAATGAGAGAGGATGCATGTGGGTATGTTTGTGCACTGGAATCCCTGGGGCGTGCTTGTGAACGCAGCGCTCACTTCAATGACCCTATCCTGGTAATTAGTGCACTCCCCATGCAGACCGCATTGCCGAAGGAAAGATGAGCTGCTCTCAAATCGGGCAGATGTGATGCCAGGAAGTGTGAACAGTCCTTGGAAAGTACGAAGGGCCTTGAAGCATGGGAGCATTGCGGACAAGAAAGCTGTTCTGAGTAGGAGTTTTCAGAGACTACTTTAGGACTGGCAAAGCACTTTCATAGTTACTATCTTATGGAGTCTCCCAAGATTAGGACTGCTCAAGATGACAATATTTGGGTAATATGGGAAGATACCCCCAAGAGGTATAGATTGAATTTCCATGGCATTATTCATAGTAAGCACATGGCAGAGTTACATAGACTTTGAAGGAGAAAAAAAAAAAAAAGTGTCCTCTATCCATGAGAGCAGGAGATTATCTAGTCCAAATGGAAAATTGTTGGCAATGCCCATCTTAATACCCCCAAAGAGAAATAGCAGAAGTAACCAATTTCTGGTATTCTGACTCTTTTGCCAGGACATCCCTAATGTGGAGATGGATGCAGAACAGGGATTAGTGAACTACAGCCCAGGGGCTCATCCTGCCTCCTGCTAGATTCTGTAAATAAAGCTTCACTGAAACAGCCACACCTGCTCATTGATGTACTGTCTATGGCTACTGAACACAATGATGGCAGAGCTGAGTAATGCCAAGGAGATCATAAAGCCTAAAATATTTACTATTGACTCTTTGCTGACCCTGATGTAGAACATTATACAGCACCACACGCTGTTGAAACTCACTCAACACCGGTGCTTACCACTCTCCATTACCTTTTACAATAGGCAAGGCTAATATTCCGTCTGTATGTATTGGTAAGACTGTACCCAGTGCTCATAATTGTCACCCATTGTGATTGGTCTATGCCTATGCTTAGACCACTTATGGTTATGTTTTTTTAAATACCACCACAATGGTAGAAAGGTAAATACTCAGTTTCCCAGCCCACCACCCCTTTGAATTAGATGACACAATTCTAAAAAATGAAATGGATGTGGAAGCCTGCTGAAAGGGTTCTGGGAAAGTGTTAGCATTGGTTTTTCCTCCTTCTGTCTTCCTAGACAGTGATGTGATGCCTAGTGCCAAGGCAGCCATCTAGTAAACAAGAGGTGGAATGATAGAAAAAGCTCAAGTCCCTGGAGGCACCTTTGAAAACTTGAACTAATACTCACAATTTCTTAGATCAGGAATATAAAATTCTATTTGTTTAAGCCTCTATTATTTGGGAGCTATGATTTGGTGCTACACACATTCCTAACTGATACAGTAGCCATGGCTCAAGTATTCACATCCCATTAGCAGGGTCTTCCCCACTGTAAGATCAAGCTCTTCCAATATATATTAGACTAATCTAACTCTCTTGATCTGCTTCACTGCTCACCACACAATTTTTTATTAGAATTGCTTGATGAATGGGCTATGAGTCAGAGAGCAATTCTAGTCCTAGCTCTATCACTGATTGACCTTTGGTCCCTGAGTATCCTTCTTGCTCTTTCTCCATTTTCAATTTCTTCCTCATGAAATAAAGGAATTAGAATTCAGTTGCTACTCTTTTCTTCTGATCTCTCATTTTGTATGTAATTTAACTTTTTAATTATAAAAATGCATTAAAAAGTAGTGGGACAAACCCAAATAAACATTAAAATAATTATGAGTATCCTGGTAGTTGAGTGAGGGTAGAGAATGATCTATATATATAAAAGCAAGGGACCAGAATGACCAGTTGCTATGACATGAATTGTGGCTGGCCAACCAGCCCAGGGTGGGGTTGGCCAGCCAACCTCCCGTGGCCCCTCCCTTCACCATGAGTTGACCCCAATTGACCCCGATTTTGGCAGGCTGGCTGGACCCCACCCATGCACAAATTTGTGCATCAGGCCTTTAGTGATGACATAACTCTCATCGTTTGACAAAAGGAAAGCTAGAAGCTTATAAGTGAGACAGTACTCATTGATGCAAGTTCAAAGTATAAAACTCAAAATTCATAAAGAAGACAAAAGACCACCTAAAACATAACACCTTCACCAATGGTGAAATAAGCCCCCAGAAGCAGTGCCAACACCAGCAGACTCATTTGCTCCACGAAGATGGCATGTTCGTCTATCAATGAATACCAATAACATGTATGTATAATATTCTTTTTTGCCACTAAGTCAACAATGATGATAAACATTTAATAAGCAATGTCAATTAGTAATACACACCCAATATTTCTTTTCTTTTTAAAAAATCTATATTGTTATTGATTTTTAGAGAGAGAGTAAGGGAGAGGGATGGAGCAAGAGCAACATGGATGTGAACACAGAACATCGAACAGCTGCCTCCTGCATTCCCCACACGGGGGATGGAGCCCACAACTGGGGCAGGTACCCTGACTGAGAAGCAAACCAGCAACCCTGTGGTACATGGAACAACCCCCAACCAACAGAGTCACGCTGACTAGGGCAACACTAGATATTTCTACTTGCCTCTTCCTCCCTCAGAGGCTTTCCTTCCTCTCAGAAGAGAAGTATTGCCTGTACTAAACTTCCTTATGTGTGCTCAGTGCTCTAGAATTAAGAAAGTGCTTTGACCTATTCTGCATTTGGTCTTCATAACAGTATGTGAAGGAGACAGAATTATCACCCCATGTTGAAAAGGGTGGAACTGAGGCTCAAAAAGCTTAAGCAATGTAACTGACGTGGAACCCCAGCCTGGAGGCCCTGCAGCAACTGCTACCAATGCAGTTGCTCCATACCAGGGGTCACTCACGTGTATATCCGAGCGCACCTGGCAGGTGTCTCTCTCCAGAGTGATCCAATGCCCAGCTGGGCGACTTCCAGGCAGCACTCCACTTTATTTCTGTTTCGACCGCTGTCACACAGAATCAATGAAGCTTCAACATATTATCTCAAATACATAGTCCTGACAGCAAGTTCAATGCCTTACAATAGCCTAGTTATGGCTGATTTTTAAAAATTAAGATTAGGAACAGGAAAATGGAACAAAGTAGAAAGAAAATATATAAATTAAGCCTTGATCTGAGGAATCAATAAAGTGTAACTATGGTTCACTGTGGGTGCTCATGTCCGAGCTTGACCCTAAAGACCAGGCTATTGCATGCCTGTTCCTTGCTCCCAGTTCTCAGGTACCTCTCTCAAATGCTCTCGTTCATTCACTCATCCACTCATTCAGCCACACAAAAGCAGAGATGAATGGGACACTGGTCTGCAGAGGCCTTCGCACAGTCAGCTTAAGAGTAAGAACTTGGGAGGTGGAGCTTAAAACATCTTTCTGTGCCTTGATTTCCCCATCTCTAATAATAATAACAGGTCAGAGTTATCAGGTAATGACTTCTTGCCAGGCGCTGTTCTGAGTGCTTTACGGTATTGATGCCTTTAATCCTTAACACAACAAATGAAGTAGGCATTATTTTTACTCCCCTTTTATAGATGAGAAAACTGAGGTACCAAGAGGTAAAGAAACTTGGCCAAAGCCACATATGCAGGACCTGGTGGCGCTGAGCTGTACAGCTCCACGATCTGCACTCATCACTACGACGTTCTACAACATGCAGACCAACATGGTCCTACAGAACTTGCTGCTTGGAAAGAAATGTTCCGTGCTGTCCAGCACCGTGAGCACAAAGGCACAGACAGCTAGTGCAGCACACAGCCATTAGCCACACACCAGTCACACACACCGCACAGCACAACAAGGAAACCTTTGTTTGTTTCAAGTAGTTTAAATTCATTTAATTAATATAAATATAAATAGTCCTACGTGAATGATGGCTATTGATTGCACAGCACATCTCCCCAGTGCAAAATGCAGATGACAACGTCATCTCTACCATAGGCTCTGAGGTTCTCATGCAGTAAATGTCTGTAAACTGTGGCACAGCACCTGGCACGTGATGGGCACTCGATCTGTGTGAGCTACTCTTTCAGTAGTGGCAGGCATTCGACAAACATTTACCTGCAATCCTTATCTGAATTATAAAATCCAAAATGCTCTGAAAACCAAGTTTTGCATGTGAATGTAGTATGTGCGTATGTAACTCATTTTGGCAGCAAATCTAAGCTGAGCTGAATAAATTTGGTGGTACACACTGACCTGAACTGACAGGAGCACTACTCATAGTGTTTACTCACCCTATATTTATTTATTATACACTTTACTGCAGAGACATTAATGTGTTTGATTATAGTTGCTACCCCAAGCCTGGCAGCGGTGTCACATAATATATAATAAACATATCATATTGCAACTCTCAGATCCAAACTTCTGACACATATCTGGCCCCTAAGGTTTCAAATAGGAGATTATGGACCTGCATTTGCATTCCTCTACCAGGCCCGCTGTGATGGACAGTGCGGGAGAACAGGGCCTGACCTGGAGGCCTGCATTCTCGCCAGCAAGGCTAGTGGAGAAGAAAACAGCAGCTCCCCAGGCAGCTGGAGTGGAGGTGGGGTTGGGACAGCCCCATGGGGTGCAGACAGACCTGACCAGGGAACCAGGGAGCATCCGCAGCACGGCTCTTCCTGAGGCAGCCACACAGCCAGTCATTGCTTTATGAAATTGCTCAGTAAGTTTATTTAAACAGTCCTGCAGGGACAGGGACATGATAGTCTTATTTTATTTAGTGACTGACTTATTGAAGATGCTCTTCTGGGACTTCAGGCTGATGCTGCACAGAGCTACTGCCCCCTTGCACAGAGCCAGCCTCTGATACCTTCTTCTCATCTTTCTCTCCAACCCTCCTACATTCCAAAATGCCAGGGTTTCAAATAAAATGAGTCTGCCTTACAGATATCTCCCCACACTGCTACCTGGACCTGGGACTGGGGATCTCTCATACTAGCCTCATCCAGTGAGATTGGGCATTTCATCCTGTAGAGATCTCAACTTGAAAAGCAACCAGTGAGCTGGAGTCTGTACTTTTTAGCTGTGTGATTTGGAGTGAATCACTGAGACACTCAGAGCCAGTGAGCTCACTCAGAAGAACAAATAATCCCCCATTCACAGGGTGCCCAGTGAGACCCTGGAAGATACTCACTGAGCTGGGACATGGAGCTAAGCCCCCTCTTGGTGGAACTATCAGTATACAAATCTATTCACCACCCTTATTACATTGGAGAGAAAAAGCACAGGTTTGGAATAAGCCTGGAGGACCTATTCTAGGCCTACAACCCCTGTGAGCCTCAGTTTCCATATCCATACAAATGGAAACAATGCTTCCCTCTCATGGTAATGCTCAAATGCTCTGAAAGAGTCAAAGGGGTCCTGACAAATGTAGAGAGCTCCACACTGTCGGGCACACATGCAAGCATCTCTCCCCTTGCCTACCCGTCCCTTCGGCTAACGAACCAATGGCACCAAAAAGCCTATGACATTTGCCTTTCAACTTGAGCAGCCTAGTAATTTCTAACGAAGAGTGACGGAATTCAATACAGAAATCAATGAGGAAGAGGCACGTGGCTCTTCTTAATCAAAATCTAAGCCACTGCCGTGGCCTGCAGCAACACAGGGGAGGCCTGCGTGGGAGAAGCGGCAACGGAAGAGGGTGCTTTTCACAATTACTCCTTCAGAGAAGCAGGAGCTGGGGGGCTGGCCTCGCCTTTAATGATAGGTTATAATTCCAATCTCACAACTTAATTATGACGGGATGAAAAGGACACGGTGAAACACTAGGTGCAGGGTAAGGAGTTTCATCTTGTTAGGTTCGCTGACACCTCATTAGGGACTTTGAAAAACATTCTGCTTCCAGGCAATTTTGCTACCATCTCGATTTTTTCCCCCCACGTTTATCTGGCTCCATTTATTTGACTTGACACAAGAAGGAAAATTGGATCCTTGATATTTTTTTTCTCAGATCATCAACTAGCACTTCTAGTTCCCCACTTTGAACGGTGAGGTTCTTTGTCAGGTTACGATCATCGACACCATGGGATCAGAGCTGCCAGGGGGATCTTCCAAAAGCATGTGCTGGGTCATGTCATGCCCCGACTCCAAGTCTTTCATGAGTCCCTACTGTCTGTAGGATCACATCCAAACACAACCGCATGGTGTTCAAGGGCCCCCTACTTTTCAGATCTCATTTCCCACCATTTTCTTTCAAAACGTCTATTTTGGTTGTAACAGGGCTATGTAACATCCCCTCAGGCCCAGTAGAAACTACCATGGTGCTCATGATGTTTCTATATTCTTTGTCAGTTGCCCCTTCATCCCTAAAGATTCAACTCAAAGGTTCAGTTTTCTATCAAAGTGTGCTAGATGTTCCCAATCAGGAAACACCCCCTCACTCCTTCTTTGTACTGCTGGTGCAAGGATGTTTAGTAGTAGGACTCCTTGTCTTTTTCTTGTTGTCGTTGTTAATCCTCACCTGAGGATATTTTTTCCCCATTGATTTTTTAGAGAGAGCAGAAGGGAGGGAGAGAGACAGAGAGAGAGAAACATCAATGTGAGAGAGACACATAGATTGGTTGCCCTGTCATATGCCCCGACCAGGGCTGGGGA
>PVJC01010538.1:0-43500 GCA_004026665.1 Murina feae
TGAAGAAACTGCTTTGGCATATGTCTGAGATTTTGTTGCCTTTGTATTCCTCTAGTATTTTTATGGTTTCCCGTTTTACATTTAAGTCCTTTATCCATTTTGAGTTTATTTTTGTGTATGGTGTAAGTTGGTGGTCTAGTTTCATTTTTTTGCATATATCTGTCCAATTTTCCCAACACCATTTATTGAAGAGACTGTCAGACCCCGATTTTTTAACCTGATGTTTCTCCCTGATTTTCCTCTGTGCTAGAATCTTATAGGTCACACGCAGCATGTGGCAGCCACTTGTGATAAACAGCCAGCCCAGTCCCATTGTGTTCTGCTCTTTGTCTTTAGACTGTTTTACCTCATTTGTAACATGTAGAGTCCTGGTCCCCTTCATAATTATTCTGATCTGGAAGAAAAGGATGTGCCCAGGACTTTCATTTTAAGAGTGCCCTCTCACCCCCCAAAGCTGACTCTGATGCAAATGGGCAAGTTTTTGATGAAACACAGTTTTGGTCTTTCCTGCACACAACTCTTCCTCCTTTTCTCCATCTTTCATTCTCTCCTTCTTTGAGCTCTTGAATATTGTCTCTTTTGTATACTTCCTCTGGTCTTTGATCCTGTCCCCTATTCCCACTGTAACAACATCCCCTTCTCTTTTCCCCATCATAAGAATTATTTTTAGAATGGCTTCAAATAATCTTTGTCTCAGTTACTTACATGTAGTTCATATATACAACTGGTAGTTCTTTATATAAGTCTCACAATTCCCATGGTTTGTGTTAATAGAAATGTCAAGAATGTGAAAATATTTCATTAATGGAATCTCCAAGAGCATAGTTCTCCTCTGCATCCGTGCCTCTGTGCTGTCTGGTTACCTATCAAGATGTAAAACACATATTTGGTTGTGATTAAATTTTGTTATTAAATTTAGGATCCCTCCACCTGGAATGGAAACCCACATACCAGTTCTCTTCCTTGATTTGAACGGTAAGTAGACCCCTAACTAGGGGTTATCACATTTAATTAAGGTTTGTAATCTCTTCAGACCCACATGATTTTGATCCTTATTGAATCACTTTTCTAATTACTCATAAGCCATATCTAGGTGCTACTGTTAGTCCAACTAAATGTATATGGCCATGACATGTAGAGCACTAGAAGAAAGGTGTGGCTATTTAATCTTTAAAAGAGACATTGAGAACTTCATACAGAAACACTACTGCAGTTATTGCTCTGAAATGTTAACAGACATGGAAATTACCCTCAGAGACTCTGAATCTCTAGGCTTTACAAGGGAGTAGGCATCTGCATTTTTGACTAGTGTCCTTTGCTCCCACCACAGTGGTGTCGGTACCAAAACATGACAGTCCCCCTATGTTAGTATTGTCCTTTACTGTAGCAATTAGATCAAACTTGGGTGAATCTAGAACAGTGGTTTTTAATATGTTTTAGTAGTAAAATCCATTTTCACAATGAAGTCTTAAATGGAACGCATAGAAAACAAAAGCAGAGTTGCTGAGTTTGGGGATAGACAGGCTCTGGCAGGCCCTTCTGCAAGGCCGTTGGGATCCTCAAAACCTCTCTTCTGGAGGGAAGTCCAACAACGGATGGATGGCAGACATGAGGAGATTGGCTTTGGCTCTTCATATGAAGAATTTTTTAAAAGCCTAGAAATAGACTGTACCTCATGAAGTGGTGAGTTCCCCATTATTGGAGGTGTACAAGCAAAACTGGATGACCACTTACAGAGATTTGTGTAGGGTGAATTCCGCTTTGGTACAACATCGGAGGATTATCAGATTTCTCCAAAGTGCCCAGGACTTTGATTCTAAATTGATAATTGAACTTCTCTAAATCTAACTTAATGTAAGTTATATAAGTAGGACAACAAACCTAACACTAGGGTACAGGAGGAATTGGTATCAGAAACCATCAAAATTGGAGTACATATAGAATATATTCAGTTCGTTTGGTTAGAGACTCACAAAGGCAACTTTTTGGACCCATAGTTGATTCTGTAAAGAATAAAAGTGATTGTGAGGGAGTATTGGAGTCTATATCAACTACATATAAGGAATGACAGAAAAATTGAACGTGTTACATGTAAACTTCTATTTGGTCTTAATTAAAAACTGACTTTCCCCCCACTTTTGTTTCTGTGCCTTGGTCTTGGTTAGCGGATGACCTCAGTGCCAATGAACAGCTTGTGGGCCCCCATGCCTCGGGCGTGAACTCCATCCTGCCCAAGGAGCATGGCAGCCAGTTTTTCTACCTGCCCATCATAAAGCACAGCGATGAGGAGGTAACTGATCCCTGACGTTCTCTTTAAGGGCTTCATATGCCTGTGGGCCTGTCTTCCCATTAAATTACTATGGTCTGCTTTGGGGAGGAGGACTGGGAACTTCTAAAAAAATAGAACTTGTGGCTGAGGACAGTATTATTCTGCTGAGTTGCATTTGTTTTCTTTCTCCAGCGGGTGATACACCTGACTTGTGTCCTGTTTCCATCTCTTCGTCCTTCTCCCCTTTCTAGGTTTCCGCCGTAGCCTCTTGGGACTCCTCGGTGCATGATTCTGTTCACCTGAATAGGGTCACTCCCCAGAATGAAAGGATTTACCTGATAGTGAAGACCACGGTCCAGCTCAGCCACCCGGCGGCCATGGAGTTAGTGTTACGAAAACGGATTGCAGCCAATATTTACAACAAACAGGTAGTACAGGGCCTGATTCTGCAGTTGCATAGATGAGCTCAAAGTTTTCCCTTCTGTCGCAAAGTAGTGTTTGTGTCGTTAACACAGTAGACATGCAGATTGTTACCATACTGGCCACAATACAGTCTGATTCTCATTTACCCAGAAGAGTGGAGTCTGAGGAGAGCAAAGTTAATGTCATCCACAAGGACTTTCCACCTTGATCGATTTGAGACCCATAATCCTAGCAGGCAATGGAGCTATGAGATTTTACTTTGTTTAAAGGGTTAAACGCCAGGTCCAAGAGGATTAGTGACAAAAGCAGGACAAAATGCAGGCCCCAAATAAATCCCTATCCAAATACCCCCCCAGGACTCATCTCAGAGGCACTGTCCACAAACCAATCCTGTCCAGTTTTCTTCTGATGATGCCAGGATAGACTGATTCAACTCTGGCATGATCAGAAGAAAGGCAGCAAATGGGAGAGAGAAGCAACCACAATAAAAACCCTGAGAGGCTGCAAATTCTTACTCTGCCCAAATAATAGCAGACACCATGGTGCCTCAGGGGTGGACACAGAGATTGTTTTTTCTGTTCCTTTTCTGTTGTTGTTCTACTTTGAGTATTGTGGGTGTATCAAAAACAGTGATTGGTAATGCTTTTACTTTTTGTACAAAACTGAATAACATGTTTTCAGATCACTTCATTCAGTTTTCCTTTTCTACCAGAGTTTCACCCAGAGTTTGAAGAGGAGAATGTCATTGAAAAATATATTTTATTCCTGCGGTGTAACCTATGAAATAGTATCCAATATACCAAAGGTAAAAATATCTATTACTTGTTTAAAAGACCACAATGTTAACTAATGGGAAATGTTCATTCTCAAACTTTTAAATCATTTTCTCACCAGAGTCTTGATAAAAAAAGTAAACTGTTCATCCAGAAGTATTATAATTGTCTTCTTGTCACTTTAGGCAACAGAGGAGATTGAGGACCGGGAGACGCTGGCCCTCATGGCAGCAAGGAGTGAGAACGAAGGCACATCGGACGGAGAAACGTACATTGAGAAGTACACGCGTGGCGTGCTGCAGGTGGAGAACATTTTGAGCCTTGAGCGGCTCCGGCAGGCAAGTAACTGGGCCAGAGGCTGAGTCACCAGTCTTCACTGCAGATGGACAAAGATGAGTTTATTTATCAAACACCTTCTCCCTATACCTACCCGAGAAGGAACACTTGAGTAGCGGTCTCATTAGAAAAAAGTTACTTTGACAACATATATAGTTAGAGGTATTTCTTCTACATTTCCTCTGCTCATCTATAAAAAACTTGACAACATGTAAATTTCTTTAATTCAGCAATTTACCTGATTTTATTTATGAAAAATATTTTTGATAGATTAAGCAAAAGAATTAGTGGCTACAAAAAGTTTCCAGTTTTGTAAATATGGGCGTGCGTGTGTGGGATTGAAATGATCTTTAGTTCTGTATTTCTAAATCACCCACAATAAGCATGTGTTACTTTTGTCATCAAAGGAGAAAAATTAATATTATTTCCAAATTTACAGGCAGTCACAGTCAAAGAAGCACTTTCCACCAAAGCCCGGCACCTGCGGAGGAGCCTCAGCACGCCGAATGTGCACAATGTGAGCACACCCTGCAGGGTCCGGGCGGTGGGCACAGGAGGGCGGGGTTTAGAGGTGCGAGTGAACGTTCTGCTCCCGATGTGGGCGTCCCAAACTGCCACGCCTGCTCCTCTGTCCCAGGGAAGCACACTTGAGGGTACAGCTGTGTAACATGATGGGCCGTTCGTGGACTCTTACAAATACTAGACAGTAGAGAAAATGGAAGCTCGAGAGCTACAATTAGGAAATAGTAGCTCTTACATTAAAAAGAAGAGTAAAAAATAGTGAGGGGAACATCTATCTTACAAAGGAAAGAAAAACTACCTATGAGGCATTCTACCTTCCCCCACACGCACACATACAAATTGAACCTAAATCTGATCAAGGCTCTAGATCTAACTATTAATATTCACAAGGGCTAGAGGAAAGTATTAAATGACACCATGGGGATTCAATTAGCAAAATCCCGACTGTGGGGAACTTAACAAGAAGAATGACCTAGACAGAAGGGAAAACTCACAAATTAAAAGAGATGAGATATATCCAATTGCATTATAGGAGCTATTTTGATCCAGATTCAGGGTTAACTGTGAAATGTTTATGAAACATTTGAACACTGACTGATACTATTCTGATACTATCTGATACTATTTAGGAATCACTTAACTTTTTAAAATGTGGTAACGCTATTGTACTTATGGTTTTTATTTTTTACTTATAGTTTTTAAAGGAGGAAGAGTAATTACTTATTTTTAAGAGACTCATAGAGAAACATTTATGAAAAAAATTTTAAGTTAGAAAAATCAATATTTTTAAAAGGTAATAATAAGTATTAGAACAAAATTAATCTAATAAAAGAATAATATGCAAATTGACCCTCACTCTGTTACACCCACAAGCCACTCCCACCAACCAACCAGGAGCGAATATGCAAATTAACTCAACTAAGATGGCAGCAGCCATGGAGCTGGATTGCCTTGGGCAATGGAGGAAGCCAAGGGCCCTGTGGGCCCTGAGCTCTACTCAAAGCTACAAGGTTTCAATTATAGAAGATAAACCCCAGATCCCTGCTGGGCTGGGACCTTGGGTTGCCAGGAGCAACCCAGGCTTCAAGCGGGGGACCAAGGCAACAAAGTTTCAAATATAGAAGTTAAATAAATCCCAGATACCTACTTCTAGCCAGGCACCCTAGTAGGGACCTAAACCCTGAAGGGGCTGTGAGCAGCCTGAAAATGACCCTCAGCTTCCCACCAAGGCTGGTCAGGCATGCCAGCAGGTGGACATCTCTCAAGGAGTCCCAGTATGTGAGAGGGCACAGGCCAGGCTGAGGGACTCCCCCTCTCCCCTAGTGCACAAATTTTTGTGCACTGGGCCTCTAATAAATTCAATAAAGAAGGGAATAAATATCAAACAGGTATATCAAATAGAAGAGAAACAAAACTATGAAAAATGGTAGTTTTTTTAAAAGACTAATCAAATGGATTGACTTGTATTTTTATTGATTGGGGCAGAAAAGAACCTATGAGAGAAGAAAGTAATACTGGAAATAAAAAGAGGCTTATTACTACAGAGAGGACAGAGATTTAGACATCATAAGAGCAAACCATGAATAAATAATACATCAGTAAATGTAAAAGTTTAAAGAAAGTCAAAATTTCCTACAAAAAAAACAGAATCGAGAAGAAATAGAAACCTAAATCCAGTTATCACCATAAAGAAGGCCTCAACTCATGGGGTTGATATTGTGTACTGATGTGAATACACAGTATCAAAAAACTGGCACGTCTTCTTAAACTGATCTATAATTCCCAACATAATTTAGTTTAGGATTTGATAAGGTGATCCCTAAATCCCTATGGAAGAGCAGTGAAGGTGCATGTACCTTATCAACAGGCAGAGACTTCATGCCTCAGTGTATGCTCAGAGATTCTCAGATACATGGGGTGCATTTAGGACTAAAGGATGCTGAAAGAATACACATGTTCGTACTGGTAGTGTGTAGAAAGAGTGGTGCTTAGGGGCAGCAGCAGCAAGTTTTATTTCATTGTAGTTCATAATAAAAACAATTAGAAGCAGCCTGAATGTCCATCTAGAATACAACAAAATAAATTGTTAGGCTATTGAGGAAGACCATATATGGGAAGATACTACTTACATGAATTATAAAAATGTGCAAAGTAATGCTGTAATTTATAGGTATATGTATAATATTACGTGAAACCTGTATGGGAATAATAAACCCCAAATTTACGGTAGTCATTGCTCCAAGGGAGGGAAGAAAGAAAGAGGAGAGGAGGTGATCATACAGGCTTCACTTGTATATGTAACATCATATTCATTTATACACGTATATATAAAATTTGTGTAAAATATATAAGCCACATAGGTGAAACCATTCATCTTTTATAGGTCTCTTCCAGTCGACCAGACCTTTCTGGCTTTGATGAAGATGATAAGGTGTGTACCTGTGGGCATGGCTAGGTTATTAGCATTCTCTAAATTGGGAAAGGTAGGATGTCTTGGTGCTTTTAAAATTTCTGGACTTCCCATCGTAACCTTATGCAAATCATTGTCTCCATTTGACCATTTTCAAGTTCAAATACTTGATAGGAAACTGCTGCTGTGCACTCTGAGTGTTACATTGCTAGTTAGTACATAACATTGCTTTTCATACTAGGGTAATACAACACATAATTGAATACGTATCTGTGTTTATGAGACTAACTCTAACTGATTTAAGGTGTTACATCCACCATAACAAAATCACAATTATTTCAAGTGAGTAAAATTGGGGACTTAAAATCAAGGGCATTTGCAACATCATCTTATTCAGCAAACATTTCTTAATTACATATTGTATGTAAATTAATAAGCTAGGGACTGTGGATGATTCAGAGTGTAAATACCGATTATGTCCTCAAGAAGTTTAAAATTCAGTTCTTAGAGGCAACCAACTCCTGAGAAGTTGAAGTAAATTAAATAAGCTTGTACGATATACAAGAGGAATTTTCTCCCTTAGGATAACAGTGTCTTATGCCAGTTTGATACTCTTAAATCTCAGGTATACTTAGAGTAACCATATCACCTAGTTTGCCTGGGGCCATCCCAGCTAGTGCCTGCTACCTAGAAAAAATTATTAATGGAGTAATTTCTCTAAAAAGTGTTTCAGTTTGGTCTTTAAATGATTCAGCCTCCTTAGATACATACCAAATTCATAAAAGTGACTGCTTTGGGAAAGGGAGGAAGATGAATGGCTCCTGTAAGTCACTCTGTTGGTAATGATTTTCTTAAATTTTGAATGAATGCAATAAAGTATTAACATTTGTTCACTCTAAGTATACCTTGTACTTAGATGACAGTACTGATCATATTTAGGACTTTAATATGTGTTTAAAATATTTTATAATAAAAATAGAGAAAAGTACATACTACCATCTCATTAAAAAATAGGAAAAAAAAACCTCAAATCACGCTTCCCTTTTCACTTCAGAGGGATTTCATTACAGCTTAACCCACATTTTACCTTGTAGGGTTGGCCAGAGAACCAGTTAGACATGTCTGACTACAGCTCCAGTTACCAAGATGTAGCGTGTTATGGGACTTTACCCAGGGATTCACCTCGAAGGAGTAAAGAAGGTAATGGTGAGATTGCTTTTCTATGTTATCAATATATATAAGAGACTAAAATGCTAAGTGTCCATCCAGGCAATGATGTCACATAGCAACACCCGGCTTCCTCTCCCTAGCAGCTAGCCTCCTTGGAATTTCTTCAGCCCAGGAACACAACTTGCTTCAGTGTCAGGTGGAAACATTTTACACTGTAACCAAATGTCTGTGAAACATTTTCCCATGCCTTTTCTCATTTGATCCTCACAGAAGTCTTGGAGTAGGTAGATAGAAGACTCAGTGGAATCCTATTTTCTTTTCATTAGACAAAAAATGGAGACTTAGAAAGTTAGAAACTTGACCCGACTGAAAAGAAGAAATGGTGGACCTTGAAAATGACTTCAGATTTTCTCACTGCATAGGATAGAGCCAAACACTGCTGCAGTTAAATATTTTACCCTTTGTTCTTCCTGCATAATCTATAATAATAATCTGCTTCATGTTGATATTTACTGCTGTGTTGCTGACAATTACCTGAAAGAGAAGTTGGGGTGCTTCCCTGGGCTGGAAAAAGTTTAGCTAAATCAGAAAGCAGGTCTAATTAAGCAAGTTTATTCTGTATCTATAAAAGGCTAAGTTGACTCATGCATGAGCAATACATACTAGTATAAAGCTCTCGCTGGGGCCAAGCACATGTATGTGTTTTGATCTGTCAATGCCGATCGTGAATTTGGTTGACACTTCTGTTATAGAAAAAGGGTGAATAGCAATATTAAAATATTTCTGCTAATTAATTTCCTTTCAGTGTACATGAATTCGTGCCCTGGGCCACTAGTTTCTTTATAATTCCTTAGGAAAATCAGGGAGTAAATTATTTTATAGATGGCAAATAATAAGATAGGAAGCTGAAATTCTAGCTTGCTAGATAATCCGAAACTATTTTCTTACATGGAACATATGTTCACTTATTTTATTTCTTTTTACTTTGTATACAGTGTATCATTCAAATAATGATAGGCCTTTTGTGTAAATAATAATAGGCCTTTAGAATTTTCAGATCATTTTTCATACATCATTTCCTGGGTTGGAAGTCAGTTTTGAGACATACACAAATATTATTACATTATGATTAGACTTTATTCTTCCTCAAAAGAATATCCACTTCTGTCATGTTTTTGTACTCAAATTAAAGGATTGTTTAGGAGAACATGTCTCTGATTCCTAACCAATTTTTAAAATGATACCAGAAAGTAATTTAATCAGAGGCAACATTATTACCTAAGTATTATCATCTTTCAATGCCCTGATGGGAACAGCATCCTGTGAATGTGCAAATCAGTTCTGTTATCTTACACCTTGTATTGTACTTAAGTGCCATTGTACCAGTGAGCTGGGGAGAAAATATAGGAGGAAAAGAGACCCAAAAATGAAAGAAATAAGTAAAAGCCAAAAAGAAAATTGCTCTTCCTTAGTCACATGAAGAAGGCTTGAGACAAAGGGGGCTTGCAAGAAAATTTATACAGTATTCACTCATTTATTAGGCCTCTATTTGCTATATGCAATGAAAGATACAAGAATGTATCATTTATAGATCTTAAAATCTAACTCTGGAAATGAGATACATAGAAAATTAGATATTAAATGATAAAGTGCTAAAATGCACGTGCAGATAATAAGAACCCTGAGAATTCAGGGAAACAAAATAAGCATAGGTCTAAATTGGTCTGGTAAGTGGCACTTAAGCTGGATCTGAAGAGGGTGTAGAAAATTTGGTTTCTTATTTCTCTGAAGACTCTTTTGGATTGTAGTTTTATCTCCATTCTTTTCTACCTCTGTTTTAATGCTTAGCCATATATTTGCATATTAATTTCTTTGTCACACCAGATACTCCTGTGGCTAGGTTATACCTTGCTTCCTATGTGTTGGTTAAAGTGCTCTGTGCCTATAAACCTATGACTTTGTCTTCCCCAGGTTGTACATCCGAGAATCCTCATGCCTTAACAGTCAGTCCTTTTAAAGCATTCTCTCCTCAGCCACCAAAGTTTTTCAAGCCCCTAATGCCTGTAAAAGAGGAGCACAAGAAAAGGATAGCTCTTGAAGCAAGACCTCTTCTAAGCCAGGAGGTAAATGCCTGACTTGTCTATACCATGTGAGATAGGAAAGACTCAACCATGTTGCCTGTGGAGAAGTAACAGTTTGCATAACAAGTTGGATGCTGCATGTAGACATACCTGTATGATCACTTCATGGATCCTATTCTGGAATATCTCTTTCTCAAGCACACGGGTC
The DNA here is from genome assembly GCA_004026665.1 of Murina feae. Lineage (NCBI taxonomy): Eukaryota > Metazoa > Chordata > Mammalia > Chiroptera > Vespertilionidae > Murina > Murina feae. The sequence continues at coordinate 10,193 of PVJC01010538.1, forward strand.
ATTTTTTAATTTGTTGTAATTGCTGTTGTTTTCTTTGTGTCTATGGATTTTTAGTCTTTTTTATCTTTCAAGTGAGAAAGAGATGTTCCTGGGGTGTTTTTGAAAATATTAAAGACTTCCTTTATTTTCATATATTTTTATTGATTTTTTTTACAGAGAGGAAGGGAGAGGGATAGAGAGTGAGAAACATCGATCAGCTGCCTCCTGCACACCCTCCAGTGGGGATGTGGCCGCAATCAAGATACACGCCCTTGACCGGAACCAAACCTGGGACCTTTCAGTCCGCAGGCTGACGCTCTATCCACTGAGCCAAACGGGCTAGGGCAAGACTTTATTTTAATTTGATAAAACCAATTATGCTATTTGCCACAGAATCTGGGTAGTCTTGTCAGATCTCATGAGTAGTTTAACTCGAGCCTCCGAAATTGTTTGCACTACTCACATGTAATAACGGTGTTTGCATCGCTTTTCTAACTTGCACGTACTTATTATGTATTTTGGCTGTCATCATCTTCTGTATGTGATGCATCTGTGTGTCTTAACCTTTGCAGAGCATGTCTCCATCTCAGGCACATAACCCTGGCTGCACTGTCCCCTCAGGAAGCAATGGCAGCAGCATGCCAGTAGAACACAATAGCAAACGTGAGAAGAAGATTGTAAGTTCTGGAACCATTTCTGTCATATTGCCTGGTGGTGGGTTTAAGGCCCTTTCACAATTATACAAATACTTGAAAAAAAAATTAAGATATGTATTGGATCTTTGTTTTGTTGCTGTTGTTTTTTAAATGTGACCATCAGTAATGAAATTTTGCATGAACATGGCTGTGACTTGGTGCTTTTTTTTCCTAAGTGTTTATTCTTTTAATTGAATTTAATTTTTTACTTAGTGTAAATTTGCTTAGAAAAGAGGGTAAAAGGCACTTTTCATGATTCTAGACTTTATAAAAAGTGTAACAAAAAGATCACTTTAACTAATATTGAATCTTTCTGATGTGCCTGTACATATTGGCCAGATTCTGAAGTTAATCTACCTAGAGGAATTGCACTTACTTGGAGTAAGTAATCATGCATCTAGCGTGGGTATGTTTGCAAGCTTTCTTCATGTTGCTCAATGCTTTTGCCATGATTGTTCTGTAGTTTGTAGCCCACTCCAGTCCATCATCCCCACTCATCATCGTCGTCTGTACATCCCGGATAGCCTTTTCAATGTGCTCTCTAAACATATTCCACGTCCCTCGCTGTCAGTCTCACTTCCCGGTGGCTTACCTATATTTTATCGCAGGTAGGTTGGAACTCTACCTGTAAAACCTCATTCCCCAGCACTTGGTTTTCAACTTGCAAATTTGAGAAATTGTTTTTAAAACACTGCATACCAGTTACTTTGGATTATAAGCGAAACTTCTATTTAAAAAACAAACAAACAAAAACAACTGGATTGACAGACCTGGAAAGAATTCTCTAATTTTGGGTCTAGGCTTTCACTCTCCAGCAGCTTTTCCTAGACTTTGAGAAAGAAAGCAACTTGAGCAAGAGGGGCTGCTTGACGTTGACATTTGTGTGCGGGCTGCTCCGTGGGCAGAGTGTGGGCAGTTTCCCTTCCCACCTGCACCACGAGAGATGCATTCCAGAGGCTCATTATGGGAGGCCCTTTAACAGTCCTGGAATATGCTGCTAATGCACACCGTGTGAAACTAACGAGTTCGGATGTGCAGTTGGCCGCTCTGCTGCATGCTTGGTGTGCTAGGCGATCTTAGGAAATGACCTTCTCATTCCTCCTGTGCACTGAGGGAAGGAGAAGAGGCGCCGTTTCCCCCTCTGCTCTCTGTCCTTCTCTGCTGCCTTTGCCGCTGTGTTCTTCCTGTCCCTCTAGCCCCAGGTCCCCATCCAGTTCCTGTGGGAGAGGGGAGTGTACAACGGCAGCTGCTCCTCTGAATCTTAATGAGCTGCTCAGTCACGGGGTTGCCCACCCCCTGATTAATTAATAAGGACTGCAGCTCGGGCTAGAACGGCCAGGTGGCTTTGTTACCCTCAGATCTCTTGGCTCTTTGACTGATTGGATCTGTTTGTTGACATGGCCCTTACCCACATGGCGCACAGGCACTACATTGAAACTCATTTTAACAACCCGTACACTTGGGTAGAACATGTTAAGGCAAGTGAATGGTCCTTCTGGACTGCCCAGCAGGTAATTCCACTGTATTCAGAGTTTGCCTAATAGTTATTTTCTATACTTTAATGTTTTAAAATAAAACCTACCTCAGGACCTCTGGCTAGCAGGGGTAGGCTGGAACCAGCTTCTCTTGACACAGGAAGTCTCAAGCAGCAGCGAGCTTCTGGTCCACTGAGCAGGACTCGATGGTGCCATCTTATTTCAGAGATGGGCCTCTGCTCTCCTCTGAAGCTATTGGACTATTTATTTTATTTCAGATAGCAGCTTTTCCAGGATGTTTTTGTGGACTTTAAGGATATCACTTGCTTGACCTGAAATTCTAGTTTCTTTTTAGGAAGAGTTTATTTCTTCCCTTATAAGTGGACATATATTGCTTTCTTCCTCTGTTCCTAATCCACTTTCTTTTTCCACTCTTGAAAAATGAGAGACTGAATCAATGGTTCCGTCTCATCAAGGGAGTTTGAAATCATTTTTGAGAAGCAATATTGAAACATTGCTCCTTTTGTTTTTTTAGCCTGTCTAATTACCAAAGTAACCTATCATTTCACAAAAAATATAGTGAATATAGATATGCTTGGTCCTTTAAAGCAGTATTTTGTTGTCATTTAAGACAAGTGCTTTGTGTCATGTATGAATAAGATAAAGGCAACAATATGCATGTGGAGTCTCAGTCATGAAGAAGAGCAGCAAGGAAGTCGTTTCTCCCTCTCTTAGGTCTTGTGTACACAGCATGTGGCTTATTTCTCCCATTTTTCATAAGAAGAAACAAAAGACTTGTTGAGTGACTTGCCCATGGTCTCACAGTTAATGAGATGTAGGGGCAAAGGCTCTGTCCCTCAGCAGAATTGGTCTGGCCCCCTGACCCCAGAGATGATGCAATTTCAGTCACTCCTCTGCCACACTTTCTAAAAGGTCTGCCCATTCCTTAGCACCATGGACAGAAGTCTTGGGGGTCCTTGGCTGGTACAGTCTCCCTGATAAACTCACAGAGCCAATCATAGTGGGAATGAAAATGAGTTTAACAAATGAAACGCCTTGCAGAGTCACTGCTTTATGTGGGTTTTTATTCCTTCTTAGAATCAAGATATTTTTCTGTGTGTAAATTTCAGTTGCATAAAGTAAATTGCAAAAATCAAATCACGAAGACTGTAGCGTAGCTGTAGAGAAGCTGAAGAACTTCATTCCATGATCCACTTTTCAGCGTAGCTTTCATTCTTTTTTGCCTTTAAAACATAGTAGGAAGGTGCTTAGTTTAGTCTTCTTTAAGCTGCAATGATAAATAGTATTTCTAGAATAAAAAGTCTACGTAACCAAATTCCCTTAACGTACAATTTAAGGCAATTAAGCCCTCTCTTTTCTTTTTGTAGACAATAACTTGATAAACTTTCAGTCTCCTTTTATGTGTTAAGCAATATTTTCTCCGTCCTCGGTTTTCTTTTTTCTGGAATTAGTTATCCCTGCTGCTTCAGCCTTTCTCCCCACCCCAGCCGCACCCCAAGGGCAGAACTACGTACTCATCTCCATTTGAACTCACCGTCTTGGGGTTTTTGTAGACTCTCGAGTTTTACTAAAGGTCATTCTAATCCTTTACGACTAATTTTTTATCTTTGTGAGTTTGACAATGTACACCTGTTTCTACATGTTAGATTTGTGATTGAATATTTCACTTGTTTTATTTTAGGATGACAGGCCTTTCTGCAGTCTTCAGAAGACATAACTTCAGGCACAAAAAGGGCCCCAAATTTTATTTATCTTGCAACAACTAACTCTTTAGTAAAGATGCTTGCACTTGGGGCGTTATGTTTCTTTGCTTAAGTTAAAAGGAAAGTTAAGCGATACAAACACCTGCAATTCAGTTTTGAATCTAACCAAGTCAAGTGACGAATCTAGAAAATAACGACAAAGGCCACTGATCCAGGCAATTATTCCCAATCTTTGTTCCTTTACAAACACTCCCCCCAACCCTGGAGAAAGAACACTCTACTCCACACATTGGTTAGCAGTGCCTCTTAATTCAGAATTCAGCTAAAGATAAGATGGCAAGAGATTAGTGTTGCCAAAAAAATGTTTTGCTGATTTCTGGAACTCTATCACTGATATTTGATATTCACCTTTAATTAATAGCCAAGGAATTAAGATTACTGATGCTTTTAAGTAATTTATATTCAAGTTATTTTTAAAACTAAAATGTGATGAAGGGTATTAAACTAGTTTGAGGTATTTAGCATCTAATGAGATGTAAAGGAAAATATTACAATAAAATTTAGTGGATGAAATTTATGTTGATTTGTGAGCTACCATCTGCTATTATCAGTGGGGTGTGATCTTCTTCCTCCTCCCCATCTTCTCAATCTGTCCCCCTCATTCCCTCCAAGTGTCACTCTGATCAGTAAGGTTGATGTTTGGTTCCAGGAGATTTCCATACACCAGGCAGTGTCCACGATTGTTGCTCACCATTGGTATCCCCAGTTGGGACAATGGCTGGCACATAGAGGGTGCTAGATGAATGCTGAGTGAAAGTCATATTTTAAAATAGGAAAGGAGTATTTGTAATGTCACCAAATGTTTATAAGGTTAATTAGAAAGGACTAGATAATAATGTCATTTGTTTTTATTTGAATGTAATATATTCATATGTTTTACATCGTTTTCCACAAAATATGAAAGAATCATTCATTGGGGAGAGAGATGGGGGAGTTGATAACACCCACGTTTGCATATTTACCAATCTTTATAAACAGACTTCTGAAGCTATTTGACAAAGGAGATTTCCATTTAAATCTTATCTTCCTCACCTTCTAACCAGATCCTCTATCCATGCTTCCCCAACCCCTTGGGAAGGTAATGCTAGTACTTTACAGCCTTCCAATATTTAGCATAGTGCTGAGAATGCGTGGAGATTGTGTTCTTGGCCCTTTCACTGTCGGGGCCTTGTTTTACTGCCCTCTCTGCCATAAAATAGCTCAGAAACCTTTCCCAGATCACCTTACAGTTTATCTGCACTGTCTTCCCAAGGCGAGGATTATAAAAACCAGTAGAGCAGCAGTTCCTCCCTCACTGTCCCTCTTCCTTTCTCCTTTAATTAGAGAAGGGACAACATCCCAGCTGAAGACGAATCACAAGTAACTAATTCAAGTCCGCTGCACTTTGCTCCAACCTTTTTCTTAAACCAGGGGAGGAAAAGTTTCTAATTAGCATGGCACAGGCATAGAAGAAATAAATCTTCACATTAAGAGATAATGGGTTTGTGTTCACAAATTTCTGAGAACAAGGCACCTGTGTCCATAACTGGTGACAAGATTTAACCAAACTCGAAAGAAAAGGCAAAAAAAAAAAAAAAAAAAAAAAAAAACACTAAGCATGAATGCCTGTAGTAGCAAAGTATTTAAAACCTATCTGAATAGTACAGTTGCTCTAAGGAGCTAATGACTGACTTCTGCTTCCCTTCAATAGGACTCTGAGGAGGAGGACAGTGACCTGGAAGCTCTTAACAGGAAGCTGGCAGGCTCACAGCCTTATGTACCAGTGGAGTTTGCTGACTTCACTGTTTACAATGCCAGCTTGGAGAACAAAGAGTGGCTTTCTTCTAAAGTAGATTTGATGAACTCAAGGGTCTTGGAGAAAGAAGTATCCCGTAGCCCTACCACCAGCAGTATTACCAGTGGCTACTTTTCCCACAGTGCCTCCAATGCGACTCTGTCCGACATGATGGTCCCCACTAGTGACAGCTCAGACCAGCTAGCCCTTCCGACGAAAGACACAGACTCCAGTGAGCATTCTGGACTGTCGCTTGGGCATGATCTCAGACCGCCCTCAAATAAAGAGTTGACAGAGCTAGAAAGAGGTTTGGTGAAGGATAAGATCATTATGGTGCCACTCAAGGAAAACAGTGCCTTAGCCAAAGGGAGCCCATCTTCCCAAAGCATCCCTGAGAAAAACTCCAAAATGTCCTGTAGGACTGGCTCATGTTCAGAACAAGATGCCTGCTCCAGCAAAAACGGCCACGCCGCCCGAGAGTTCTGTCCCCGGGAGGTGACCGTGGAGCATACCACAGACGTCCTCGAGGACCACTCTTTCACAGAGTTCATGGGAGCGTCAGACGGGAATGATTTCGAGGCTCTGACAGATTCTGCTGCTGGAGAGATTTCAACTAGGAAGAACCTACCAAATAAAATGGACAATGAGAGCGTCTCAGGCGAGCCCCAGGACCGTGGCCAGCCGCATTCCTTGGCAGAGAATGACCAGGTAATAAATTCTAGAGGCATTCCTTTGGGTTCTGTGCTATTGATGACACACCTGATTGTGCACCAACCCCCAGAGGCCCTTCACCTGGGTGACTTAGTAGGAGAGACGCTTTTTAACATTTCTGACAGGGAAGATGGGCCTCCCTGGGGAACAAGACCACATAATGCCTGCCCAGCATCTGTGTGTGGGGAGAAGTTTGCTTGCATAATTTCAGAGTAGAACTAGTAAATACATAGGAGCAGTGGCTTTTTCAACTGGCATGTGGGTTTCATTGAAGGAAGCATTCATGTGGATCATGAATCAGTCAAGAATCAGTCAACCTCATTCATTCCCTGAGATGTTTAATTCTGGTAGTGTCTGCCATATTTCATCAAATTGGTGATTTCTTGGCTTATTAGATACACCGTTATTTTATGTATCATTAAGAAGAAATGCTTCTGCCCTGACTGATTTGGCTCAGTGGATAGAGCGTTAGCCTGCGGACTGAAAGGTTCCAGGTTCGATTCCAGTCAAGGGCATGTACGTTGGTTGCGGGCACATCCCCAGTAGGGGGTGTGCAGGAGGCAGCTGATCCATGTTTCTCTCTCATGGATGTTTCTAACTCTCTATCCCTCTCCCTTCCTCTCTGTAAAAAAACCAATAAAATATATTTAAAAAAAAAAAAGAAGAAATGCTTCTAATTAAACTACATCATATCAGAAGTTGTAAAACACAATCCAGTTTCAGAGATGTTAAATGTTGGGGGAAATAACATGCTAACACGTGGTCATTAGGTGCCCATAGAGTGAAAGGTGCTTCGGGGAAGTACAGGTGAGTTGCTTGGAACTTCTCTCCCCAACATAAGAAGAATAATAGTTACTCATATAACTGTTCTTACAAACCAAACACTTGTTGCCTCAAAAGTCTTCAACTTCCTCTACACTGACCTTCAAGCAGAATCTGCATTGCTGGCCTACGTCAATTTTCCAGTCCCTCTTCCAAGAAGGGCTTAGATAGGAAGCCCAGGATAATTCCTCCCGGGAACAGTGCTTCTGGACCTAAATGTGCAGTGAAGCCCTTGGGGTGTTGGGAGAGGGTGCCTCTTAAAAATTCAGAGCCACTGCCCTCCACACCTAAGATTTTCCTTCCGTTGAGATGGATCCTGGAGGATAAGTTTTCACCAACCCCTCCACTGAAGTACTATTAGCAGGGTGTCTGAGGGTTGTGCTGGGAGACATAGCTCATACAGGGGTCCTCAAACTACGGCCTGCGGGCCACATGCGGCCCGCCGAGGACATTTATCCAGCCCGCCTGGTGTTTTTGCCACCTTGTTTTTTTACTTCAAAATAAGATATGTGCAGTGTGCATAGGAATTTGTTCATAGTTTTTTGGGTTTTTTTAAACTATAGTCCGGCCCTCCAGCGGTCTGAGGGACAGTGAACTGGCCCCCTGTTTAAAAGTTTGAGGACCCCTGCATAGAAGAAGGAAGGGGGACAACAACCCCCTCATTTCATTGCCCAGCAAACAGGAAGCATGCCTCGTTTTTTGCGTTTGAAAGTCTCCTGAACTGTGTCCGTGTCAGATACTTGGATTAAAGGTGGAATTTAGGGAAATATTTGTTGAATTAAGGTGATGTGGGATTATGGTGATTTTTTTTTTTCTTTTTCTTCATTGCTCTACTATTTTTGTCACTTTAGTTTTAGTAAGTGGCTTTGACATTGTAACAGTTTGAGAACTTTTTAAGTACTAAAGTTTGACTTTTATTCTCACCTGGATATGACTTAGTATGTGGGCCCAGAAATAACAATTTTTTTCCTTTAACTTTGGGTCTTGCTTTCCATTACCTTTCCTGGAAGCTTCACCTTGGGGCCAGGTTTCTCCCTTGTATACTGTAAATTTTAGAACTGGATTCCATCTTAACCCAAATCCTGTGGGCCCCTTTGTGTGGGGTGGGTACGTCTGGCTAAGAGTGGTCCCTGTGGGCGGGGAGAGCGGGGGGAACTGGAGCTTGAACTCACTGGCCTCTGAATTCCAGGGGAGCACGACCTCGACTACGCGGTGAAAGACAGCAAGCACTTCCTCCACAGGCCCCAGATCTTCATCCGGGGTCTCCCTCAAAAGCACCAGCCTCATCTTTAAAACATGCTGCACCCAGCAGGACCTCACACCAGCATGGAGAAGCCATGCACTGCCTGGGCCACCACCTCTCCCCTCCTGAGCGCGGAGCGGCAGCAGTGCTTTGCCACCTGGGTGAATCGACAGCTTTTGCTTCTTCCAAAAGACCAGAAAACCGAGAATCCTGGATTCATTAAGTGGCAGTGTTTTTGTTTGCACTTACTACACACCTCACTGTGTAGACACCTCCACAGAGTCAAACAGACTTATTCTTGTACAATTTTAATCAGTTCTTACTGTAGAATCTGGAGTCGATACTCTAATGTGAGTTTTTTTATAAATAATATATATGATGTATATGAAATGTATCTATAGTATGTCTGTTCCGGGACAGACGGAACTGCACACTAAAATGCAGATAAAATGGTTTGTAGAAATCATAAGGTACTGGGCTTTGTTACAAAGCACCTTGGGCGACCTCGTATACTCGAGCAGCTGAGAGACGTTTCACTGCCTAAGAATGAGGTTGCAAATCCCTCTGCAGAAAAGGTTACAGAATGCCGTTCTTTATAACCAAAGAACTTCTATATGACTGACTGATTTTGCTGTCCACCCTTGTTTTCTGTGTACATACATGTTCGACTGCAAGTTTGGTGCCATACTCCCCCTGGCTACCGGGCCACGTGCTGCCGTTCTGTCCTGTTTCATAAGCACACTGAGAACTCCCACAGCGGTGTCCTTTGGTCTTCCACCTGGCCTGCCACCTGCTGACCTGACATTGTATTATAACCGTTGACAGTGACTGGGGCTCTGCCTCCAGCATTTCTCTTGGTCCAGCCCAGCAAGGCAGGCAGAGTGCGGGAAGCAGTATTACTGTAGAAACGCAAGGGCATACCAAGAGTTGGGTGGGGGTGGGGGGGTGGATGTTCGTCTCTTCGTGGTTTTGTTTGGATTGGTAGGTTTCGTTGTGGTATGGTTTTTACTGTTGCTGTTGTACTTCACTCTGGAAAATGCTGAAGAGTTGGAACGAGCTGTACAGTTCGCAGGTACTCACTTCACCGTGTTTGCAGGAGATGATTGACTACAGATGGCCTGCTGTCCCTGTCTCCATGTGGGACATTCTCCTGCTAAAGGAGACATGAAGGGGAGCATGTGTGCAGAGGTCTTGCCGAGGTGCTCTGCGTGCCTGTTCTGAAGATGCCCGTGCAGCAGGCCTGGAGGACAGCAGTCGGTGTGTATGAGAGCGAGGGACGGCGCACAGCCCTCGCGCCTTCATTCTTTTCAGTTCTTAGCATCAGTAAGTGAGTGAGATATGGGAGACTTTAATGAAAAGCTGCTGTTCATGATTTTTGTGTATAGTGAGCTGACTGTAGTATTTTACTATTGTCTGTTTTGAAAAAGAAGAACTGTAATTTATATCCCCTTTCAACTTGATCGTATTTAATTGGTACAGATTGTGTGTGCGTGTGCGTGTGTGTTTTAGAATACAGACGGTCTAATTCAGCTTTTAAAACAGCAGTTGTTTGTCTTTAATACTTTGCCATTAGTTTCAAATCTGATTGTCCACATTTGTGTGTCTCATGTCCCTGCAGCTTAAACAATAATAGTCACGGCCGACATTTATTGAGGGTTTACTCTGACCTGGGCACTGTTCCCAACATATGATATTTATTATCTCCATTAATCCTCACAGCAATAGATGCCATAAGTACTGTTGTTACTGTGTGTTTGATGAATGGAAAACTGAGGTGGAAAGGTTAGTGGCTGGGAGAGGGATTCTTCTCATGCTTCCAGCAGTTCCTCGGATCCGTGTTCTGTCTGGTGACATATCACGGAGGGCCAGGCAGGACTGTGGTGGGTGTCAAAGTCCCAGACTGGCAACATTGGTGGGGCATCTGCAGGATGGATGCCCCAAAAGGGCAGAATGTGTTATTCCTGGTCATGGTGCTTAAACAAATATTTAGAGCAAGTTAGCAGTGCTTGCCATCCATGGAAGAGTAGTTAAACATAGCTTAATATGAAAGACTTACCTAAAAATGCTATTGTAGAATCTTTTCAGAAAAATCTCAGTTGTGTACAATAGCCTTTCTGAAGTATCACGAATTAAATCTAACTTCGGGACAGAAGTGTCTTACATAGACTGCCAAGAAAAAGCCCAAAACTTCTTCGGATTTTACAAAATATGGGTTGGGTGAACAGCAGCTAAAAATATTTAAGTAAACTATAACAAATACAAACACAGGTCAAAAGAAAATGAACAAATTATCTTTCCCTTTACTAGTGTGGGATCAATGGCATTGTAATTTGTCATTATGACGTGGGAGAGCACACTGGTTTTAAGACATAGTTTATTGAATAGTTAAGTATAAGCATGTGTTTAACAGTTAATGTGCAAAGTACATTATTACTATTGTCATCACATTTATTTATTGTTATGTGGACACATTTTATCATAACAAAAATATAGCCTTGTGTTTCTAGGGCACCCCCTAAAATGAAGACTAGCTTAATAAAAAGACTTTTAGGGTTAGGTAAGGGCAAGAGGCTATCTTTTATTAAATCTTCCTGCACTAGCCAATACTTTTTTTTTTAAATTATCATATTCAAGCTTTAGAGCTATATTGGGGGGAAAACAACTAATTACATGATGAAGCTTTATTTTAAAAAGTAAAGCTTTCTATTCATGTAATTAAAAAGTCTTAAACGAAGTTGTAGTTGAATCGATTCTTACTATCTCCTTTTCTGGATCAAGAGCTAAAAACAGACAAGGATGCTCCTGCGTGGAGTCACATAGAGAGCTTTTTGCATTCAGCTTTGAACTCGTTACAGAGTTCACACTAGCACAAGGAAGTATGTGAAGCCTACCTCCTAAGTTAGAAAATGACAACTAAAAGTCAATCAGTCATATAGAGTCTTCACTAAACGAAAGTCAGTGTCCAGCAGCGTCCCACCAGACCTCTGGGGTTGCTACAACTCCCAGGTGGTGGGGGACCTGGTCCAGAGAGAACTCCATGAGAATCCTGGGGCACGGGCTCTGCTCCTTCCCTTGCCATGAACTGGTGCTGAGAGTAATGAAGACAAAATCCTTGAGTCTGAATTAACCGGCTTGTCATCTGTTTCAAACCCCTCAAGGTGCGGGAGAGATCATTGCAGATTTCAGTGCCATGAGTTCGTTTAGGTTGAAATAAAACGTAGTCATTATTTTTCAGGTTCCAGGACACACACTCACCTCTGTGCATTCTTAGGAAAACAAGTTATTTTCCCTTCTCGGGGGCTCACTGGCGCCTCTGTTACTTCACGGAGCTCTTAGAAGGCTGCAGCTCAGGAAGGTGCTCGGGTGCCTCGGTCACTGTAACCTGAGCCCAGTTGGCAGCAACCACCCCCTTGGAGCTTATTGCAGGTTTTCTCAGCAGCAGAGTGTCCCTGAGAAAGGAACTCTTAAATCCTTACGGGACCCTGCTCATGGAGACAGTGACAAGCTCATTAACAGAACAATGAATGTCTTGTAAGGAAAAGGTAAGTTTTGAAATTGGAGACTCTGGAAGAAGAAAAGATTAACTTGAAGAGAGAAAAAAAAATGCCCAGTTTGGTTTTACAGCACAAACCAACTTGACCCTTTCTCAGTACACACCTAAAGCACTTGTAACTTTGGACTTTAAAGCTGGAAAACATTGGTGTTTGTAACAACTTTCAACAGTTATTTTGGACCTTCATCTTCTAAATTCCAGCCTGAACCCAACCACTTAAAGATGTTCTTCGGTTTCTTTGTTATTGTTTGTCTTTTCATAATCTAGCGTGAGTGTGGGGGAATATCAACCAGAGTAGATGTATTTTTCTTTGACTAAAATTTTTAGAAAAGTACATATGAGCCAAAAGCCACACCTTCATGTGACTCACCCATGTTGAATCCGCATAATCTTTACCTAGCGTGTGGTCAACCACATGTAAGCCAAGCTGCTTACAAACCTTGGTGTTAAAATAGCCGCGGCAAGTGCCTAGAAGAACCATTACCAGGAAGAAGGATGTAAGCTGTTAGCTGAGGCCCACTGCACCCAAGGCTGTCTTAATGAGAGGAGATGCCAGGTTACCCAACTTATTTCCTGGTCCTTTTTTCTGTAGTGGGAAAGCTAGTTATTAATCTATTGCTGCAAAATAAATTACCCTTAAACTCAACAGCTTAAAACAGCCTAAAACACCATCTCACAAATTCTTTGGGTCCAGAATTCAGGAGTAGTACTTCTAGACAGTTCTGGCTCTATTGCGCATGAGGTCTCAGGCAAGCGGTCAGCTGGACCCCTGGCCGGTGTGGCTCAGTTGGTTGAACACTGTTCGGTGCACTCAGAGGTCCTGGGTTTGATTCCAGCTCTGGGCCCGATCCACAGTAGGGGGCATGCAGGAGGCAGCCCACTGATGTTTCTCCCTCTTGCTCTCTCTAAAATCAATAAAAACATTAAAAAAGAGGTCAGCTGGAGCTGCAGTGACTAGAACTGGGGAAACCCACCTGTGGGTGCTTACCCCTCCTGACACCGGAGCTTCCCAGCCCTGCACCCCTCTCCGTACTGCGGAGTGTCCTCACGTCTGTTGTCTTTCCCTGAGTGAGGGGTCCAGAGAGAGCAAACAGAAGCCACGATACAATGCTTTTTATGACCTGGTCTCAGAAGTCACACTTGGTCACCACCACATTCAATTCTTCAGAAATGAGCTACTAGACCAGCTCCCTTCCTCCCACAAAGGAAAGGGAATTAGCTCTTCCTGTTGAGAAGAGGGAAGTCTAAGAGTTTGTAGACGTTTAAAAGCACCATAACTAGTTAACAGTTACATAGTCAAGACCATGGGCCAAAGCAAAGCTAACTGGAACCTTTAATGAATACGGGGATTCAACCCTTATTTATAAACAGTAGGGTGAAAAAAGGAAAGCCACACTTCATGGAAGAAAAAGGAGATACTAACTAAAAAGTGAACTAGGGTGATCTGAATGTGTGAGGTTTGGCTGATAAGCAAATAGCGCTAATATTCCTGGTAGAGGCAAATGATCAGAAACCTAATTTTGCTTGTTATAGTTACATTACCAGATTCCAGGGCAGAAGGAAAAGGGAAACTGAGATAGGAAAGTTAAAACAAGGCCAAACATTGTGGGCCGTTTGCAGCCAGCTTGTAACTAACAAGCCGTTATCTTCCCCAGCCAAGGACTCAGAGCACATAGTTCAAACAAACAAACAAACAAAAAACACTCCCTAATGAGAGAATGCAGAAAAGGAAGGGAAAGGGGGGAAAGGAAAAATGGGCAGTTTTATTCCCTAAACAGAGAAGCCAGCAGTTTCAAGGTTTGGCAAGATACAGTTACCTGGTGCTTCTCATGGTTTTCTGGGAAGGCCACAACAAAGTAAAAACTTAGGGAGGACCTTGAGAATTAATCTGTACCAAAATGTTCAGCAGAGGAGTTTTGAGACCTGTACATTGGGGGGTGCGGGGGAGAGGGTGTGTATAACACCTCAGACCCCCACCCAACTTGCTCTTCAGAGTAGCTGAGAGCGCACCTGTGCTTCATAAGCCAGATGTATACTGGTAGGTGTGCTTGCTTTGCTTTTTCAATAAAGGTGCATGCTTTAATTGCTTTCATAAATTTGCTTTTCACAACACCGTCAAGGTCTCCCACATAAAGTCATTTACATGAGAAGACGAGGATCAAGGTTGGGGATAGCCCTCTCCCACTAGCTCAGGGGGCTATCCTGTCTGGTAACACCTCTCCGGTGTTGATGAGAGGTGCCTATAACAGTTACATTTTCACATTTGATTCTTTCCAGATTTGCTTCATTAGAGGCTCAAGCACATAAATATATTGGACGACTTTGCTCAAAACAGGAATTGACTCTTCGGAAATTCAAACACATCTTTGCTTATTAAGGCAAGCAATAGTAATGATTGGCTTTCGAAATAAACTGCCAATAAGAGTTTATGAATGAAGATTTTTTTTTTTTTTGCTAAAGAGATTGACAAAGGTAAGATTGTTTTATTATTAAAATATGTAGATCCAATTGTTTGGAAATAAGTAAAAGAGGCTCAAGACTCTTGAAGTTTGTAAAATAAAACATGAAATCCAAAACAGAATAACTGGAAAAAGAAATCTACACTAATAAAAGAGAAACATGCAAATTGGTGTCACGCTGCTACACCCACCAGCCAATCAAGATGAGTATGCAAATGAACCCAACAAAGATGGCGGTTAATCTGCATATGCAGGTGCAGACTGAAGTCTGAAGACTTGGCTTTCCTGCTGCAGCTGGACTGAAGGCCTCGGTCCTGGGTGCCAGAGGAAAACCAGTGCCAGCAGCCAGGGGAAGGAAGGCCTATTGCTTGAATCTTCATGCAATGGGCCTCTAGTTTAAAATAAAAGGATTTTTAAAAGAATAGTTTAAAAAGGAAAACAGGTTAACAAAATGTTAAAAATAGGCTAACAAGAATGGTGCAGGTACGTACAAAAGGATTCCTGGATAGTTTCTTCCTATTTAAAATTCAATTCTTTATGTAAATATTCATCCAAACTCAGCAAAGGAGCTCTTTCCCCCTCACACATCCCCACTCGTCCACTCTGCCCACTCACCCCCCTCATCCTACCCCCACCTCCACACTTGGTCTGTCCCTCAGCCCTCTGGCCTCCCAGGATGGGTCTGGAAAGCACCATTAGTTGTCCTATCAGCCCAGGTCTGTGCCTGTAATCTTGTGTCCTCTGCTGCCTCCTGCTGACCCCTGGTTGAGGAGCAGCTTTTCTTTAACTTTTGGACACAGACTTTTGACCCAGCTTCACCCACCACTGCTGTCAGTAATGGCCTGTCCTCTGGGGAAACTTTCAACAGGACAGTGGCTCCCAGGAAGCTTAGCAAACTCCCACTGCTGACCAAGTCCCTCCTGCTGGTCTCGCACTGGTAACTGGGAGGCTCAGCTCTGCCTGCCTCTGGCTCTCAGCTCTGGGCTACCACCAGGCAGTCCTGCCATGGCACTCCTATAACATGCTCATGCATGGCGAACCTGGGCGGTGACTCTTAATTCTTAGCTCTCTTCTGCATCATTCATGAGGTTTTCCAGGAACCCCTCCGTGGTCCAAGAAGGACCAGCTGAATTCTTTGCAGAGCCCATCTAGAGAGCCCTCCATTCTACCAAAGCAAGGCTAATAGGATGCCAACTGGGAGAAGCAGAGGACCCGCCTAGGCACCCTCAAATTCTCTCTCAAGCTATCTTAGCTCTTAAATGTATGTCTTACTTGTCACCCCAGACCAGGACATGGAGAATGGTCTTTTCTATGGACTGGAAGCATCCTCATCACAGCCTGAATCTCTGAGTTTCTTCTCTGGTCCCCTTCCCTTAATCCCTCCCTTCTCCTTTCCTTCCTATCTCAGGAACCAACATTATATCATAGAGCCATTCTCTCCACATTTTGGCTTATAACAAAATCATCTTCAAGCTTTGCTATGAACATATAAAGGAAAGCTTTTCAAATTAAGGGAACTGTTCTCATTCAACAAAACATAGCTAAGTTTACTTACCACTTTGATGAGGTCTAAAAGCTAAGCTGAGCTCAAGACAGTAGCTAAGGAAGGCAGTGATGCAAAGAGGAGAACCAGAGGTTGCATGATCTGTAAGCAAGAAAGATAGACTGTGAATTACAGCAAATATCTCCATTGCTTTGTTATTTGTTAAGTGTAAAGGGCTTTATTTTCTTTGTTTCCTGAAATAATTTCAACAACCTAGTAAGATAGGTGCTTACATTATACCCATTGTGTAGTTGGGGAAACTGAGTCTTAGGTTATGGGTTAGGATTACAAAAACCAGAAAATGATAGGGCTGATTAAGACAGTCTTCAAATCCAATAAGACTGTCTTAATCAGATTCTTTCAGTCTCAAACTCTTGTCAACGAACTGCACATTGTTGCCACTGATTATAATTGGCTCCTAGTTTTTTGGATTTCCAGGAGAAAAGTCATTCTTCCTTTATCTTAGTTAGTCCAGCTACTTCAGTCTCTGCACCTCCATTATTTGGTGATCTCTAGCCTTCAAGGATCTGAAAGGCAGTTCTTAACCAAAGGTTGGGCACCCCTGATACAGATCCTGTAAAGAGTTAAGTTAGGTGACTCTTTTATAAAATAATTTGAAATAATATGCTTATTCTAGTTAAAATGCGGTAAGAATACGGTATCATGATTCTCCACTCATTATGTGTGAGCTGTGTGGCGACTTCCTTCTAAAGAGTATGAAAAGGAGGAGAAAAGAAAGACTTTGTAGAGGAGAAACCTGGCATCCAGGTGATCAAGGTCAACATCAAGAGCGATGTCATGCTGAGAGCAGGTACCCTTCACATGGTGTGATGAAAATGGCACTTCACCTCTAGTCTCCCTCCTATAAACCCAAAACCCCGTCTAATCATGATAAAAACTTCAGACAAATGCCAGTAAAGGGTCACTCTATACTATGCCTTACCATACTCCTCAAAATGGTCAGACATCAAAAATGAAGCTTCAGATACTGTCATAGCCAAGAGGAGCCTACGAAGACATGACAGCTAAGTGTAACATAATGTGATATTTTGGATATGATCCTGGATATAATTTCCAGAAATGGAAATTAAATTTAAAAATTATATATATTATGCGTGCGCGCACACACACATACACACACATTCCATTTGACATATATATGTTCCATTTTATATATATTCCATTTAACAACTAACTTCTGAAAGCCTGCTATGTACTGGACACTGCAGTAAGCAATGGGAGCACAGTGTTGAAAAATATAACATTGGCGTGATGTCACACAGTAGACAGTTTGGTGAGAGAAGGAGCACACAACTATTCTATATAAAAGTCTAATATACTAAGTGTCCAACCAGGTAATGACATCACATAGCAACGCTTGGCTTCCTCTCCCTAGCAACTAGCCTCCTTGCAGTTTCTTCAGCCTACGAATACAACTTGCTTCATAGCCAGGTGGAAATGTTTTACACTTTAACCAAATGTCTGTGAAGCAGTTTTCTGTGCCTTATCTCATCTGATCCTCATAGAAGTCCTAGAGTAGGTAGACAGGAGACTCAGTGGAATCCTATTTTCTTTTCATTAGCTGGGAAACAGAGATTTAGAAAGCTTAGAAACTTGACTCCAGTGAAAAGAAGTAAGAAATGGTGGACCTTGAGAATGACTTCAGGTTTTCTCACTGTGCAGAATATAGTCAAACACTGCTGCAGTGAAATATTTTACCCTTTGTTCTCCCTGCATGATCTACAATAATAATCTGCTTCATATTGATATTTACTGCTGTGTTGCTGACATTACTTGAAAGAGAAGTTGGGGTGCTTCACTGGGATGGAAAAAGTTTAGCTAAATTAGAAAGCAGATCTAAGCAAGTTTATTCTAGATCTTTAAAAGGCTAAGTTGACTCACACATGCATGATACATATAAAGCTTTCACTGGCGCCAATCACATGGTTGTGTTTTGATCTGTCATTGTTGATAGTGAATTTGATTGACACTTCTATTATAGAGAAAGGGCAAATAGCGATATTAAAATACTTCTAATTAATTTCCTTTCAATGTGCATGAGTTCATGCACCAGGCCACTAGTCCTATGTAATAAAGAGGTAATATGCAAATTGACTATCACACTCTTGCAGAAGATGGCCATCCCTATGTGGTCACAAGATAGCTGGCACAAGATGGCCTGCAGGAGAGGGCAGTTGGGGGCAATTGAGCCAGCAGGGGAGGGCAGTTGGGGGGGATCAGGTCAGCAGGGGAGAGTAGTTAGGAGTGACCAGGCTTGCAGCGGAGTGGTTAGGGGGTGATCAGGCTGGACGGCAGGCAACCAGTTGGGAGCCAGCAGTCTTGGATTGTGAGAGGGATGTCCAACTGCCAGTTTAGGCCTGATCCCACAAGGACATCCCCAGAAGGGTCCCAGATTGGAGAGAGTGCAGGCTGGGCTGAGGGACACCTCCTCCCCAGTGCACAAATTTTATGCACTGGGCCACTAGTCTATATACTATCTAATAAAGAAATAATGTGCAAATTGACCATCACTCCAACACACAAGATGGCCTCCCCCATGTAGTCAAAGATGGCCACAAGGTGAGGGCAGTTGTGGGCGAGCAGACCAGCAGGGGAGGGCAGATGTGGATGATCAGGCCAGCAGGAGAGGGCAGTTGTGGGCGATCTGGCCAGCAGGGGAGGACAGATATGGGTGATCAGGCCTGCAGGGGAGGGCAGTTGGGGGAGACTAGGCCTGTAGAGGAGGGCAGTTAGAGGCAGTTGGGCTGGCAGGGGAGGACAGTTAGGTATTGATCAGTCTGGCAGGGGAGTGGTTAGGGGGTGATCAGGCTGGCAGACAGAAGTGGTTAGGAGCAATCAGGCAGGCAGGCAGGCGAGTGGTTGGGAGCCAGCAGTCCTGGATTATAAGAGGGATGTCCAACTGCCCGTTTAGGCCCGGACCCACCAGGATCAGGCCTAAATGGGCAGTCAGACATCTCTTGAAGGGTCCCAGATTGGAGAGGGTGCAGTCTGGGCTGAGTAACACACACACACACACACCACCATGCACAAATTTCATGCACTAGGCCTCTAGTATATATATAAAAAGAAATAATATGCAAATGAGGTTGAGACTCCATCACAGTCACAAACAGCTTAGGAGGAGGGGCTGGGCTCAGCCCGAGCCTGAGAGATCAACACAGAGGGGCACCTGCCTCGAGCCTCCGCGGCACAGCTGGGGGCAGGCCCCCAGCACGAGCGCGTGTGCGCTTACACACACACACACACACACACACACACACACACACACGGTTGTGTTTCGATCTGTCATTGTTGATAGTGAAACACACACATGGTTGTGTTTCGATCTGTCATTGTTGATAGTGAACAGGGTGCCTGCTCTGAGCCTCTGCAGCCAGACTGTGACTTAGGCCCACTCCCTCCAGGGAGCGGGGAGCGGGCCTAAGCTATCAGTAGGACATCACCTGAGGGCTCCTGGACTGTGAGAGGAGGCAGGCTGGGCTAAGGAACGCCCCCACCCCAGTGCACCAATTTCAGGTAATGGGCCTCTAGTATATATATAAAATACATGAGCCCTGGCCAGTTTGGCTTGGTGGATAGAGTCTGTGGATTAAAGGTTCCCAGGTTCGACTCCAGTCAAGGGCATGTGCCTTGGTTGCAGACACACCCCAATTGGGGAGTGTGCAGGAGGCAGCTGATGGATGTTTCTCTCTCATCGATGTTTCTAGCTCTCTGTGTCCTTTCTTCTCTGTAAAAAAATCAATAAAATATATATTTAAAATACATGAGTGGGCAAAAGTAGGTTTACCCACCCATGAGTACAGTCATGAGTACACATGTAGGCTGTGATTATTACAATAGCTTTCTTAGCTTAGTTTTGCATACTTATGACTGTAAACCTACTTTGTGTGTGTATGTGTGTGTATGGTGTCCCAAAAAATGTATACACACATTTTGAATAATTATAAAGGCAGTGTTTACTAAAATACATTTTATTTTCAAATTTGAGCTATCAGCTGTTAAAGTGTGTATAAATTTTTTTAGGGTGCCCTGTATGTACACATACATACACACATTTATACCATTTACAAGTGGTACAAGGGAGAGGTATAGTGTATTATGATCAGGAATAAGAGGAGGAATCCAATCTAGTCTAGGGGATTGTCAAAGCTTTCTGTAAGGCATTTATGTTTAAGCTAAGAGCTGAAGTATAATTAGGAGTTGGCCTGGTGAGGAGTGGGGGATTGGACTCCACATGTAGAGGCCAGTTTTAAGCCTCTTAGAATAACTAAGAAGATGATAGGATATGAACTGGTCCCATTGAAGGACGAATGGAAGTTAAATGACGGTTAGAATGTGGGGGATGAATACTAGCTGAAGGAGTTGCATTTAATTATTAATCCCTTCCTGCTGATAATGAGGAATACAAAGGAAAGAACATCTTTGAATGAGAAGATGATTGATGGATTGTTTTAGACAGGTGCTCAATAAAGGTGGACTTCTCTCTCTCAAAGAGATACTTTCCGCCCCTGCATTGTTTCAACTGCACTGTTCTCTTTTTCCTGGATTAATTAAGGTGGGGGTTGGGGGCAGAGAGAGCTCCCTGGCTGCCCAGGGTGAGAGAGGAGAGGTGGAGATGAATTATGTGTGCACCAGTGCTGAACCTACCTCCTCATTTCAGCCATGGCCACTCTCCAGCTTCCAACAGTACTGGGAACTCCCAAGGGTCAGAAATCCCTCTCCTGGCCCTTTTGCTATAGTTTTCTCTGCCTTAGGAAAGGAGGTAATTTTCGCTTTTGCTTTCCCTCTTCGCCAAGCTGTGATAAACCCTTGTGTCTGCTGTTGTCTTCTTTTCCTTTCTTTTTCCTTGTGGCTGAATACTTTCATGAACTCATTGCTGTCACACATGCTGGGTGTGGGGAAGAAGAAGATACAAAGGTGTCTGATTAATCTGCTATGTTTAACTGGAAGCCCTTGACTCAGCTTTCTATACCATACCCTCATGTCAAACTCTAGAGAAACTCGAAAGCCAAGTGCAAATCACTTGAAGCATTGTTATAGAAGAGGAATTTGAATTGTCTGTGGCTCTCCGTGTATAGATCCATGAATGGAAGATCTCAGAAAAAAATTAAATTTTCACAACGTAACTTTTGAAACAAGCCCAGGAGGGCTATCCCAGGAGGTCAGTGAACTCTAGTTTCTCTTCCCTTATCACTCATTCCAGAAACATTGTAACGCCTTTGTTCAAGTAACTGTCTTCAGTTCTCTTTGGAGCGAGGTAATAACACATGTAGATATGCTGAGTTACTTGAATGAGTAACTTTTTTACGTGGGATTATCAGTGTCTTCTGGTCATTAAACTCGGGACCGAAGTCCAAAACAAAAGCTCTTAAAGCTCTTAAATTTTCATTAAAAATTTGGGCAGAGCTAATTGGAGTTAAGTGTCCATTTATTTACTTATTTACTATTATTATTATTTTTTTGAGAGAGAGAGAGTGGAAAAGGGTGTGAGAAACAGAGAGAGAAACATTGATGTGAGAGACATATCAGTTGATTGCCTCCCGCATGCGCCCTGACCAGGTCCGGGGATCAGGCCCTTGACCTGAATTAAACCCATGACCCTTCAGTCCACAGGCCGATGCTCTATCCACTGAGCCAAACCAGCTAGGGCTTAAGTGGCCATTTAGACATCAAATTTATTCTACTTGGGCCATGCGAGGCAGTATAATTTAATGGCATTAGAGTTCTAAAGAACTGGGTTCAAAACCTGGCTCTAATACTTGATGTCTCGTCAAGTGAAGTTAGGCAAGTTATTTAACATCTCTAAGCCTCAATTTCCTTATCTGTAAAATGGGAACAATATTACATACTTCATAGGGTGGTTGTAAAAATGAGATGCCACTAGTGAGGTTGGTAAACCTAGCCTATTGTAAAATTTCAATGTGTGTTAGAGCTCTTTTGTCCTCTCTATGCCTGTGTTGTTCTGTTGCTGTCAGCCCTTTGCTGCCACTAATGAGAAAGAAAAAAGCTATGAAATAAGATTTTAAAAAAAACAAACTACTCAACGAAAACAAAGTAAAACACACCCCAGACAGTGTAAGACCCACGGAATTTGAGTCAGGCAACAGCCCTCCTATTATTAAGACACAAAATTGTGACTTTGAGTATATAGCCTAAGTTCTCTGGGCCTCAGTTGCCTATAATGGAACACAATAGGGACTCAATGAAAGTTTATTGAGCAAATGAATTAACTAACAACAAAATGGAAAAAGTGATTCTCAATTGGACAAACCACCACAAAGGGCAAGGTTTGGGATCTAAAGTAAAAATACCTAAAACAACACAAGCATTGAGGGAAAGTCAGATTTTCAGCCAAGAGAACAGGTGTTGGAGGGACTTGCTGGTCAGGTTCGTCCAGGCCAAGTCCCTAGAGCAAGGCCCGGAGTTCACCAAGAGTAGCCTGCAGCCAAAGGCACACTGCTCCCCAGCAGCCCTGCTCCTCCAGAGTCCCACTGGAGATGAGATGAAGAGATAACCAGGAAAGGCTGTCCCCAGGCAGAACCACACTCCAACCCTCAGGAAGCAGGGCTCTTCAGGGGAGATGATAAAACCCCCACGGAAAGGGCCCTTCCAGTGCTTGCTTGCCCTTTAGCTGTGGGCTGGCCCTGCAAAACTTGATAGCTCCTCTCAACCTGGCAAGTGTGATTTCTTTGGTCTCTAATCCAATCTCTGTATCAACCTTACAGAAAAAAAAAACAAAAAAGGACTCTGCAGGAAAACGAGTCTCCTTACAGCATCTCGTGGAGTGCTCTGCTGACGGCTGGCATCTAATGCTTCCTGATCAATCAGCTTTGAAGAGCTACTGCTGCTTAATCAATTTTAAGGGGGGGAAATATATTTCTCAATAATTCAAACCTGGAGTAAGACAGTATAAATTTACTTTCCTAAACTAAAGGAATTACTGGAAACAGGTTATATTCATTTCTCTACCAGCCAATCAGCCTGCCCATCCCCCTCATTTTTCAGGCCCTTTGCTCTGATATTTAAAATGGAGCAGTATTCTGATGTCATAATAACCACACAAGACTTTTTGTTGAGTCAAGTCAATAAACATTGCTGACTTTTATAAGTACCAACTACCATCTCAAAGGGTGAGTCTTCCCAATTATTACTTGTGAATGATTTTCAGTTAGCGTGTCCATTGTCACTCCCTATATTTCTTTAAGAGCACCAATCTAGCTCAGCCCTCCTAACCCCATTTTGGACTAAAATAGGTCAAAACAATTGCCAGTCAGGCATGTCCTACCTAGCCATATTCACTAAAAAATAACCAACAAAACTGTTCTCTCCAAATAAATTAAGAAAGTGTTTAACAATTATTTCAACAAATCAATGCAAGCAATTTAAAAATCTCACTTTTTAATTGATCTACTTTGTGAATTCATCTTAAATGCTTAGGCCTGCAGAAATATGCCTAAGCCCCCCAAAACTGGGATGCTTAAATACCAGTATGCTGGTTATTCTCCATAAGATCTGAGCCCCATTTAGACCTCTGGAAATAAGATGGACATGTGGCTTGGAATGGTCTTGTTTGGTAGGTTACACTCAGAGTTTCTTCTTGGAAACTGGACAGGGGCCCCAAGGATGAGAAAAATGGGAGAGGAAATAAATAAGAGGAGATAAGACCTACAAACACCCTCCAGGTTATCTTCCCTTTAAGATGATCACAGAACTCCACACTAGATTTTGCTTCTGTGCAAGGGAACTTTACTGGATGTTGCCACTCCAGGAGTAAAAAAGAAAAGGGAGCCATTCCCAAAAGCAGGTCAGAGAACCAGTGCAACTGAGTGTAAGAAAAATGTTTGTCATGTAGTCTTAGGTAAGTGCATTTGCGGTGTTGAAGGCATACTAAAAATTATTGTTTACCTGAAGTTCAAATTTAACTGGTGTCATATATTATCCAGCAACTTTGCAAAGAAGAGAACTCAGAGGAGTCTGGGGTTCAATAAGGCATCCTTCGATGTTCTCTGATATGGTCAGCAGAGCCCCTCTTCAATCCCAGAAATCCTGCAAGGCCCTTGTGGAGAAGCAGCTGGGCATACCTCCATGAGAAGAGGCATGCATGTCCGTGGGCTCGGCAGTTTCCGCAAACATCTCAGGCTCCCCTCTCTCTGCCCATTGGCTGTGGGAAGTTCTAGAATGCTTCCTAGTGTAACAAAAGAAGTAGGTGGTTTTGAAATCAGTCAGTTTTGTGTTCAGAGCCCACCCTGTCAACTACCAGGTATATGACTTTGAATGAACTACTTACCCTTCTCTTTTAGAATATTCCTTAGGAGACCCATTTTGAGGATGAAAGATAATGCATGCATGTGAACACCCAGTGGTGTGTGTGGCACACAGTGGGTACTCTAGGGTGCTGTCAGGTCATGCATTTGGTTACTAGGTAAGAGTGTCGGATACTTCAAATCATATCCCTTGGTCTCATCCTTGCCTCTAGATCCCTCTTAGATATTGCAATTATTCAGGGACACCATTTGTCCCATTGTAACCTTAGATCTATGCATCTCTGTCTAAAGCATACAATTTTATGGTAGCTTCTTTTAACCTGGTCTTTCATACTGAAGAGTCTAATTATACTTAAAGAAAGGAATAACATCCTGACATCATACTCATGTTCCCTATTTAAGTGTTCTGATCACAATTCCACTGAGCCTGGGAATGGGGACACTGCTGGTTTCTGTGTGGCTTTTAGTCTGTCTGCCTGATCAATTGTTTACATGGGAGAATGTAAACTTAATGCCATTTATGCAACACATTTCCCAAAGGAAATTGATCTGCATGAGTATTTACTCAAAATACTTAAAAATAAAGTAACAGTACAAACCACTTCTATATATGTCCCTAAATGGCAGCATCTATGTCATCATGTTTACTGCAGAACATATGGCCCAGAATACAGTAAATACTTGTTGATTAATATCCCAAAGGTCTGGTCTTAAAGTATGGACCCTTTGCCCTTCAGTTCACAGGTCCTACAATGCCCAAGGAAAAGCGCTATTTTCCTCTGATTACATTTTCCTCCATTTACCTCTGACACTACAATTAGCACATGGGCTCAGATAAACTATGTTTAAAAGAAAAGGGGAGATTAAATGTGTTCTAACAATAAAAGATTATTTTAACAAATTTTATTTTAAGGTATTTTTTAAATATCCAGAAAAAAATCCATAACATAAAGTGCAAAACCTCCTATGGGTATGCATTCATCCATTCCATAAACATTTATCCAATGTGTGTCTCATGCTCTGGATATAAATTGTTAGGAAACCGTGAAGAGGCACGAAGGAGGGTCGTTCTTCCTAATGGGTTATTTATTAGTCCTTCATTATTTACGCCGTCAGTAAGTGATACTCCGCACTTCGGCAGCACCATTCCTGCAAAGTATCACTCATCTTCCCTTCCTCTATTTTTCAGCTCTTGAATTTGGGTCAACAAGGAACCAATCTGGACTCAGAAAACTGACCGATGGAAGGTGAATACACCAAAGGTGAGTTCAGATTGGCCATGAACCCGGCAGAAGTTTTGAGAGTTTTCAGAAATGGCTAGTTGTCACTCCTGGTCAGAATTTAAAATTTTCCCTCCCCATTCTCATCTCAGCACTCCCTTGGTCTTTTTTATATCACTCCTTAAACATTTCCCTTTTCTTTTCCTATATTGCTTGCCTAGTGAGGAAGTTCAGTGGATGTTCCTAGAAAAAAAAAAAAAATCTAACAAATGATCTGACCTGTCTTAGATGTGATGCAGAACTGGCCTCTGTAGTTTGTTTGTTTGTTTTTTTAGCTTGAAATTGGGACAGAACGTTTCCAAGGACTATTGCATTTCCCCCCTCCCTCTCAGTCTTTAGTATTTTTCAAAGGATTCTGTTCTAAAGTTAGTGAAGAAGCAAATGAAAGGGAAAAGTCGCTTCCCTTTTGCTGGTAAACTCAAACCAAACCATTGGAGAAGGAAGACGCTGCTGTCTGTGGGAAGCAGCTGCACAGGGTAGGCCCATACACGATGAGGGGTTAAGGGGCGGAAATACCCACAATAGCCGACAGTGAAAACAGAAAAATGGCCTTTCCTTCCCAACTGTCTACTCCCCGTGCCCTTCGGTGTATTTGTTTCCTCCCACCCACTGCTTATCTGCAGAGTGACCGCAGTTCTGCATAGAACTACCTACTATGAGAGACACAAGGGATTATACTCAAGTGTTAACAAATGTGAAGCTAAACTCCATCGATGATATTAGCACTTCAGCTGAAAAGAATGGGTCTAAAAGCAAGTGCTTCTTGGAGGAAGTGCTTATGACTTACAGGTGACTCACCATGGGCACAAGATTTTATGACAATCATGTGGGGGGGAAAACTGGTTTAACAATTACTAATTCAAAGCATCTAAATAGTGGCTTGGATTTAATTGTGGCTATAGAAGCTGATGGTTGCTTGGTTAGGGCCTCCGTAGAGACTGATGGACGGTTTGCTTTGATGTTTTAATTCTATTCGTGGTGTATGTAAACCTGCCTGTGTCAGAGTGGTTTTCCCTAACTGGGGATGGTGCAAGTAGGCTTTGCTTAATATTTGTGGTGTTTGGCAATACTACCTGTTTAATATTGAATGTTGAGAAGTATAACTTCACTCATATTTGCTTTGGAGAATATTTGAAGAGTTCTTTTCTTGTTTTTTGGTTTTGAAGAGCCACATTTTTTATTGCTCACAATATTCTACAGTACTTACAATGGACCCCAACGAGGTGAGCTATCCTGAGGATATAGGCCATGGGTTAAAGGTACTGGCTTAAAACATCTTGTTGACTAATCATTCTGTTTCATTAATTGTTCTGTTAAATCAACTTTGCTACCCATGGTAACAGAGAAAAAGAATATACAAAATCCAGAATTTCACTTCAGGTAGTAGTCTAACTTCCTTTGGAAAAAGAAGCTAATGAAAATAAAAAGAGGAAAAAAATTTTCATTTCTGCTCATCTTGTCTCTGGTTAAGTTGAAATGTACCAAATATTAAATAAGGGATGGGGGAGGGGGGCAACTACATATTCTATGAGCTGTTGGTTCATCAATTCTCACTTAAATTGTTAGTTGTTGTAGAAGCAAGAATCCCTAAGCTTGCTCTTTTTAAAAAATATATTTTATTTATTTCAGAGATAAAGAGAGAGGGAGAGAGAGAGAGAGAAACATCAATGATGAGAGAGTCATTGACTGGATGCCTCTTGCAGGCCCCACACTGGAGATCAAGCCCACAACCCAGACATGTGCTCTTGACCAGAATCAAACCGGGACCCTTCAGTCCACAGGCCAATGCTCTATATACTGAGCCAACCCGGCTAGGGCCTAAGCTTGCTCTTTACACAAACTTTGGTTAACTCATTACCTTGATGTTTTGATCTGTAAGTGTTCGCATGAACAAATGTGTTCATATTTGGCCTATTGGAAGGGAGGTGTATGTGAGCCTTTTTAAAATATTTGTTTTTATTGATTTTAGAGAGAGGCGAAGGGAGAGGGAGAGAAACATCAGTTGGTTGCCTCCTGTGTGCACCCCAACCAGGGATTGAACCTGAAACCTGGGCATGTGCCCTCACCTGGAATCGAACCAGTGGCCTTTCAGTGCACCAGACGCTGCTCAACCGACTGAGCCACACCAGCTCCTTCAGTATCACAGTTTTTAGGTCTTCCCTGTTGTAAGAGTCAAGAAAAACTCTAAGTGTGACGTGCCTAGAATACCTTTGATGACCAACTTCAGGGAATCTTTGGACTAAATAATTCATTATTATTAATTTTTCCCCAGAAGTGATTTTTATAAAAAATACTGTGTCACACAGGGCAAAATAACTGCAGCAGTGTTTGACTATATCCTGTGCAGTGAGAAAACCTGAAGTTATTTTCAAGGTCCACCATTTTTTACTTCTTTTCAGGCTGGTCAAGTTTCTAAGCTTTCTAAATCTATGTTTTCCGGTTAATGAAAATAGGATTCCACCAAGTCTTCTTTCCACCTGGCACTGAAGCAAGTTGTGTTCCTGGGCTGAAGAAACTGCAAGGAGGCTAGTTGCTAGGGAGAGGAAGCTGGGTGTTGCTATGCGATGCCATTACCTGGTGCCCACAGTAACTGTTTCCAGACTAGGCTGGGCTGTGGGCCACACTTTGTGCCATGGGGTCTGGGCAACATTGGCTGCAATTTGGTGGGCTGTCGCTCCGGGATGGTGGCACAGCCTGTGTCCCACTTGGAGGTTGCTTTGTGGGCACCAGATCCACGCTGCCGTTTCTCTGTGTGTGTCACAGCAGCTCCTGTATTGAGCATCTGCCCCTTGGTGGTCAGTGTGTATCATAGAGACCAGTTGGACACTTAGCACATTTATATATATCTTTTGGATTATAAAATGGTTTCATCTACATCCATGTTTTTTGTTTCTCATGAGTTAATTCTAAAAGAAAATTTGTGCCTGGCCAGTGTGGCTCAGTGATTAAGCATCGAGGTCACGGTTCAATTCCTAGTCAGGACATATGCCTGGGTTGTGGACTTGATCCCAAGTGGGGGACATGCAGGAGGCAGCTGATCAATGATTCTTTCTCATCGTTGATGTTTCTTTTTTAAAAAAACTTTGTTTTATTGCTTAAAGTATTAAAAAGAGTATTGGGTATGTATCCTTTTTTTTATCCCCCTTGACCTTCCCCCAGCCTCTCCTACTCCCCAGTATCTTGTGTCCATTGATTATGCTTAAATGTATGCATACAAGTCCTTCAGCTGATATTTAACCCCGCCCCCCGCAACTCTCCCCAGCCTTCCCGCTGTAGTTTGACAGTATGCTCAATGCTTCTCTGCCTCTGTATCTATTTATGTTCATCAGTTTATAATGTTCTTTATTATCCATAAATAAATGAGATCATGTGGTATTTTTCTTTCATTGACTGGCTTATTTCACTTAGCATAATGCTCTCCAGTTCCATCCATGCTGCTGCAAATGGTAAGAATTCTTCTTTTTTACAGCAGCATAGTATTCCATTGTGTAGATGTACAGTTTTCTAATCCATTCATTTGCTGATGGGCACTTAGGCTGTTTCCAAATCTTAGCTATGATAAATTGTGCTACTATGAACATAGGAATGCATATATCCTTTCTGATTGGTGTTTCTGGCTTCTTGGGATATATTCCCACAAGTGGGATCACAGGGTCAAATGGGAGTTCCATTTTTAATTTTTTGAGGAAACTCTATACTGTCTTCCATAGTGGTTGCACCAGTCTGCATTCCCACCAGCAGTGCACAAGGGTTCCTTTTTCTCTGCATCCTCTCCAGCACTTGTTATTTGTTGATTTGATGATGATAGCCATTCTGACAGGTGTGAGATGATACCTCATTGTTGTTTTGATTTGCAACTCTCGGATGATTAGTGACTTTGAGCATGTTTTCATATGTCTCTTGGCTTTCTGAATGTCCTCTTTTGAAAAGTATTTATTTAGGTCCTTTGCCCAATTTTTGATTGGATTGTTTATCTTCCTTTTGTTAAGTTGTATGAGTTCCCTATAAATGTTGGAGATTAAACCCTTATCGGTGATAACACTGTCAAATATGTTCTCCCATGCAGTGGATTTTCTTATTGTTTTGTTGATGGTTAGTTTTGCTGTGAAGAAGCTTTTTATTTTGATGTAGTCCCATTTGTTTATCTTCTCTTTAGTTTCCAATGCCCTAGGAGCTGTATCGGTGAAAAATTGCTTCAGCATATGTCTGAGATTTTGTTGCCTTTAAATTCCTCTAGTATTTTTGTTTTCCCATCTTATATTTAAGTCCTTTATCCATTTTGAGTTTATTTTTCTGTATGGTGTAAGTTGGTGGTCTAGTTTCATTTTTTTACATATACCTGTCCAATTTTCCCAACACCATTTATTGAAGAGACTGTCATGACTCCATTGTATGTTCTTGCCTCCTTTGTCAAATATTAATTGAGCATATTGGTTTGGGTCAATGTCTGGG
This sequence comes from Murina feae, assembly GCA_004026665.1. Classification (NCBI taxonomy): domain Eukaryota; kingdom Metazoa; phylum Chordata; class Mammalia; order Chiroptera; family Vespertilionidae; genus Murina; species Murina feae. The sequence continues at coordinate 40,248 of PVJC01010538.1, forward strand.
TTCTCTATTCTATTCCATTGATCTATATGTCTGTTTTTATGCCGGTACCAGGCAGTTTTGAGAACAGTGGCTTTGTAATATAGCTTGATATCCCACCTACTTTGTTCTTTCTCAGGGATCGCTGCAGCTATTTGGGGTCTTTTTTTATTCCAGATGAATTTTTGGAGAGTTCGTTCTACGTCTGTGAAATATGCCATTGGTATTTTAATGGGAAGTACATTGAATTTATAGGTTGCTTTGGGTAGTATGGAAATTTTAATGATGTTGATTCATCATTGATGTTTCTATCTCCCTCCCTCTTACTTCCTCTCTGAAATCAAGAAAACTATTTTAAAAAAAGAAAAAGAAAATTTGTACAAATAAAGAAGGATAGTTGGGAATTAATACAAAATTCTTTAAATATCTGTGCTAAAGTATATTTCATAACTAATATTTACTTTCAGACTGTTAACAGTTTACATGAGTTTTATAAATCCTGGTGGCATGGTTAATTTCTAAAACACTGATTCTCAAACGTCTTGTACATATGAGTACAAGTTACCTGGCCATCTTGTCAAAATACACTTTCTGATTGGGTAGGCCTGGGACAGAAAGAGATCCTTTATTTTAACAAGCTGCCAGGGACTGTGATGCTGGTCTGTGAGTAGCAAGGGGCCAGAAGACACCATTTAAAGTTGGTTGGTTGTGGCTTTGGCCCAGTAGCTTAGTTGATTAGAGTGTTACCCCAACATGTCAAGGTTTAGGGTTTTGTCCCTGGTCAGGGAACATACAAGAATCAATCAATGAATGCATAAGTAAGTGGAACAACAAATTGATCTCTCCCTTTTGCTCTAAAATAAATAAATTAAAAAATTTTGAAGTATATAAGCTGGGTTGGTTGTACCTTTCTGGTGGTGGAGTGACCTATAGAATGCTCTTGGAAAGTCTTAATAAGTTAGAGCCTTATAAATTCAAGCATTCTCTACAATTGTTTTTTTTTTTAAATAAAAGCTTGGTACTCAGTGTAAGCAAATTGAATTTTGCAAATATTATAGTTTTACCTATCTTGTGACCTTAATGATGAGTCCAATTTTCTAATGCAACTGATGAGTTGTATTAAGAAAACTAAACTAAGCCAACAGATTTATTGTATGGGATGAATTCATAGTATGTACAGAATTTTGGGGGTGAATTATCAGTGTTAAGTGGTTAATAGAGCATAATACAGTAAACTTCAAGTGAACTCAGTAACATTCTTTTACTGTGTTACTAGAGACCCTATGCACAAAAATTTGTGTACAAGTAGGCCTTCCTTCCCCTGGCTGCTGGCACCAGCTTCCCTCCAGCACCCAGAACTTGGACTTCCCTCCTTTGGCCACCAGCAGGCACCCAGGACCCAGGCTTTGCCCCAGCCCACCTGGGACCTAGGCTTCGCTCTGGCCCCGGCTCCATCCCAAAGGATGTCCAGTCTAATTACATATACCCTTTTATTATTATAGATATACTGACATATACTGAATGCTCACATTAGAAATCAATACATAGTACATTCTTAATAATCTCTTTTAATGTTAAGATTATGTTTATGGTTTAAAAATATCCCCATCCTCCTTTAGCCTTCATCTCAATTGTTCATGTTTATTCTACTTCATATTTGGCCTATAGGCCTAAACATTTAATCCTAGTTGATTCAGTAACAATCTTTTATTAAAATATTTTATTTATTGCCCTGACTGGTTTGGCTTAGTGGATAGAGCGTCGGCCTGTGGACTGAAGGGTCCCAGGTTCAATTCCGGTCAAGGGCATGAACCTTGGTTGCGGGCATAACTCCGGTGGGGGGTGTGCAAGAGGCAGGTGATTGATGTTACTCTCTTGTTGATGTTTCTAACTCTCTATCCTTCTCCCTTCCTCTCTGTAAAAAATCAATAAAGTATATTTAAAATTTTTTTTTATTGATTGATTGTAAAGAGAGAGAGAGGGAGGAAGGAGGAAGGAAGGAAGAGAGAGAGAGAGAGAGAGAGAGAGAGAGAGAGAGAGAGAGAGAGAGAGAGAGAGAGAGAGAGAGAGAGAGAGATATCAATTTGTTGTTCCACTTATTTATGCATTCATTGGTTGATGCTTCTTGTATGTGCCTTGGGCTGGGGATCAAACCTGCAACCTTGGTGTATAGGGACAACACTCTAACCAACTGAACTGACCAGGGCTTTGTTAACCATCTTAATGTTTGGCTGAGACTGGTCTTCTTAAATTTGGTTATTATTTCATCCAATGAAGCTGAATTTCCATTTAGAATTGATGAGTTTAAAATAAGCCTAGAACTATAATGGAATGTACATAGACATATATAGCAGACAAAGGTTAGTATGCATTGACATATGTAGTCAGGAAGAGGAAAAATCTCATTTGGCATCTTGAAATTAAGTAATATATGTAGATAATCAAAATTCAATCATATTGGTTAATTCATTTAGTCTTAAGTATTACTTTATTTTCAAAAGACAGAGAACATAGTAAGTTAATGAGAGTATAATGATATACATCTTTAAATATCTTCTCAATGCTATGGCCCCACTTCCTCTAAAATACAAACAAACAAACAAAAAAAACCCCCAATAACTTTCTAGAATCTCAACCCCAATTTGCATTTTTCCAGTTGAGATTGAAGTGTGTAATATAATGAATTTCTTTTTAAAAAAACCACTCATTTCACCTTATATTCCTATCTAATTAAATGTTTGGTAATAACTGTCATATGAAAAAGGTGTATGGAAGAACATGGGAATCTTTACAAAACTACTCAATAAAATAATAATTTGCTTCAATAAGCATCAAAGCAAATTCCTCATTTATATTGGTAGGGTAAAATACATAATTTTCTAACTTACTGAAATTGTCACCTCTAAATACTGCTTTGGCCAGAATTGTCTTATCTTTGAAGGATATATAAAAGCTGTTATTTAATCTAGGATGGGCTTAGGCTAAATTTAATTAATAATTAGAGAAAGGTCAGCAGACTCTCAATTTGCTAATTTATAATTGGCAAATGGTTACTAGATGTTATGGGGGGTAATAAGGTTTTGTTCCTTAGCAGTAATAGGCTGTTCATAAATGGAGATCTCTCCCAGTATACCATTTGTTTGGCTGAAGAAACTGGACTCTGGTTTAAGAAAAGTGAAGTTGGGCCCATCCTTGTTTTGGTTACTAAGAAAGAATTCCTGTCCTTCTGTGCTGTGTGTCATGAGCTAGCACTTTGAATATGAAAAGCTGTTTTTTT